>OX463854.1:38759006-38992351 GCA_949825065.1 Odontocerum albicorne | reverse complement strand
ATATATATATATATATATATATATATATATATATATATATATATATATATTATATATATATATATATATATATATATATATATATATATATATTATATATATATATATATATATATATATATATATATATATATATATATATATATATATATATATATATATATATATATATATATATATATATATTTATATATATATATATATATATATATATATATATATATATATATATTATATATATATATATATATATTATATATATATTATATATATATATATATATATATCTTTATCTTTATCTTTATCTGCCCTTTTTCTACCCATTGCTGAGTGAGGGCACCCCTATGACTTAACTTTTGGACTTCACATCTGTTCACCGGTTGTCTTAGTGAAACCCGACAGGTTTTGTCATATAAGGGTAGTGGCTACCTCCGTTTTCTGTCTGCCGTACAGCTTTGGAGGACACCTAGTGATTTTGTCTCAGCATGAAATGCTTCGATTTTAACCATATTGGTACACTTGGTGTGGTATTAAAATGCTGGAAAGAAGGAATTATTAGTACATACATTAGTAGCCTCAGTAGTTGAGAGCATAGATATTATTTTAAAGTAGTAATTTATTTTCGAATGAATTAGCATAAAAGTTTGTGAATACGTCGGGTTCAGGTTTAGATTTACTTGTTGGTCGTTTTGTTTGGTTTTAATCTTTATTGTTCTTCTGTGTCTTGATTTGATCGCTGCTGGGTAAAGGCGCTTTTCAAAGATTTCCATATCTTGCGGTCTCTCGCCTCTCTTTGCCAGGTCACGCCTGCGAATTTTACGAAGGGTCTGTCCCATCTGTTTTGAGGTCTTCTCCTCGGTCTGATTGCTTCTCGTGGTATCCAATCTGTGCTCTTTTTAGTCCATCTATTGTCTTCCCTTCTCACCACGTGTCCTGCCCATTCCCATTGACTTTTGAGTATTCTTTCCATTATGTCTGTGACCTTCGTTTGGCTTCTTATCCACGTAATTGTCTTTCTATCTCTTTTTGTTATCCCCAGCATACTTCTTTCCATGCTTCTTTGTGTAGTGACGAGGCGCTGTATTATTTTTGAGTTAAGGGTCCACGTTTCACAGCCGTATGTGAGTACCGGGAGGATGCATTGATCGAAGACTTTGCTTTTTAGACATAACGGGCGATTTTCCCTGAAAACTCTACTGTTCCTTCCAAATGCGCTCCAGCCCATTTTTATTCTTCTGTTAATTTCATTGATCATATTCCCGTCTGCTGATATTTGTTGTCCTAAATATATATAGTGGGGGACTTCTTCTAAGGCTATGTCGCCAATCTTAATTTGTCTCGTTGATGCACGTGTATATTGGTTGAACATTACTTTGGTTTTAGCGAGGTTCATTTTTAAGCCCACTCGATTGCTGGCTAAGTTAAGCTCTTGAATCATTTTCTCCAGTTCTTCTCTTGTTTCGCTTAGTAGTGTGATATCATCTGCGAATCTCAGGTTAGAGAGATATTCGCCATCGATCTTTATGCCCATACCTTCCCAGTTTAAGGTTTTAAATATTTCTTCTAGTATAGCTGTAAAGAGTTTGGGTGACATCGCGTCTCCTTGTCTTACTCCCTTTGTAATTGTTATTTCCTCTGTTTTTTCTGGAAGATGCACCACTGCTTTTGCTTCTAGGTAGATATTTTGTATTATTCTTATATAAGCCGGTTGTATTCCTTGTTTCCTGAGTGCTTCAAATATGTATTCGTGTTTTACAGAGTCGAATGCTTTTTCAAAGTCTATGAAGCACATGCTTAGGGGTATTCGATATTCATTCGATGTTGCTATTACTTGCCTCATTGTGTGTATATGGTCCATTGTACTATATCCACTTCTAAATCCAGCTTGTTCTCTTGGTTGCATATCGTCTAGCTGTTTTTGTATTCTAGTTGTTATTATTTTTGTAAATACTTTGTAAATGATTGGCATGAGACTGATGGGTCTATAGTTCTTTAAGTCGCTTTTGTCCCCTTTCTTATGAAGAAGAATCACTTTTGCTGTATTCCATTTTGTGGGAATTTTCCCGTTGTTAATGCAATGTGTCATTATTTTTGCTAAGATGGGATATATTTCATCTCCTGCTGCCTTAAGAATTTCTATTGTTATGCCGTCATCTCCTGCCGATTTTCCGTTTTTCATACTATTTATGGTTTTTTCAACTTCTCTAATAAGAACTTCAGGAACCTGTTCATTTGTTTGGTTGTTCGGTCTATCTCTCGTGTTTCCAATGTCTTGAAATAGTTCTGAGTAGAATTCGTGGACTCGCCTTATGATTTCTTCCCGATTTTCGGTTTTGCTGTTATCCTTTTTGAGCAGGGCCGTTATTTGTTTGTTTCCGTCACTTAGCATTTGGGAGGTTCTTTTGTAGCTACGGTTCTGCTCTATTGTCTTTTGTATTAGGTTTAAGTTGTATTTCCTTATATCTTCTTTTACCTTTTTTCTTACGGTTTTGCATAGTTCGGTATATTCGATTGATTGTCGTATACTATCGTCTTTTTTGAAGTCCCTTCTTTTTGTCATGAGTTGTTTTGTGTCGTCTGAAATTTTTGAGTCTCTGGGTTTTTGGGGTTTCCCCCCCACATTTAATGCGATTTCTTTTATTTCATCCATTATAGTTTCACTCCATAATTCTATATTTTCTCGGTTTCCTTCTCTCGTATGAGCTTGGAGTTTGCATTTTGTTTGGTAACGGAACTCTTCTCTTTTATTTGAGAGCAGTGCTTCTATATTTATTCTTGTCTTTTGGCTCTTGATAAGTTTATATTTCTCCATTTTTGTGTTTATTTTGATGGTGGACTGTACAAGTCTGTGGTCACTTCCCGTGTTGAATCTGTTAATTACCTTACAGTCTTCAATCATTCTTTTATTATTAACCAGTATGTAGTCTATTTCGTTTAATGTGCCATTTGGCCCTCTCCACGTCCACCTTCTTTGTGATCTCTTTTTAAAGAGCGTATTTGATACGTACATTTTTTCCGCTTGCGAAAATTCTATCATTCGGTTTCCTCTTTCGTTTCTTTCCCCGTATCCAAAATTACCCGTGCACTCTTCATCTTCTCTGGTTTGTCCAATTTTTGCGTTAAAGTCTCCCATGATAATTTTAAAGTGGTTTTTCTTTTTTCCATTAAGATTCCTAAGGTCGTCGTAGAATTTTTCAATTTCTTCGTCATTGTGGCTTGTTGTGGGTGCGTAGACTTGAATAATTTGAAGGTTGTATCTTTTATTAATTTTAATTGTCAGCATTGCCATTCTGTCTGATGTTGCTGTAAACCCGACAATATTCGTTTTTAGTTTCTTACTTACCATAAACCCTACCCCACTAAGTTTACCAGATTTAGTTCCTGAGTAGTATAGGATATTTCCGTTTGGTCTCTCGATGAGTTCTTCTCCCGGTCTTCTTACTTCACTTAGCCCCACAACGTCCCATTTGATCTTTGTGAGTTCTTCTTCCAGTGTAAGTAGTCGGTCTTCTCCTCGAAGCGATCTGCAGTTAAAGGTGGCTACAGACAGTTTGCATGAATGTAGTGGGTTGACTGTGTTATTTGGTATGGGATAGAATCCCCTCCGCGCATTATTTCCCCCTGACACAGATGGCGTGGTCAATACGGAGAATGAGGGTGAGGCCTGATTTTGTATAAAGACAGTCATTTTGTTTGTTTCGCCTAGTGTGATTTGTCTAGCAAAAAATGTTTTGACACCTCCCACACTTGGCAAAGTAAAGGAAGTCTAGAAAGTAATTGGATTAGTACACATGTATATAAGATTTTTCCGCTCCTTTTGAAAGCTAGACGAGAGGCTAGTTTATTAGGGGATAGAGAGAAAACAATTTATTTCGAGGGGGTCGGACCATTCCCGCATGCTGCAGATACAATATATGTAAGAGTTGAAATGAAAACAGGGTGACGTACAGTCAACGGTAGTTGTTTCGAAAAGTTGCCCTTTGGTAAACGTAAGAATTTGGAATGGAGGGTTGAGACGGCAAACACGTATCCAAAAATATGGTTTATGTGTATGATCCGATGTCTGTATGTAAAGGGATTATTGTGCGCATGATTAAATCTCCGAGAGTGCCATACGGCTGTCTCTCGGTGTCACTTGATAAATGCAAGCTTCGTGGAATGGAGGATAGACACAGCATATACAACATTTCACACATTGTACTTTTTTTTTTTTTTTTTTTTTTTCCTTCAATTTTGTATGGGGGAGTCGTTGTGCGCATGACTAAATACTCTTTTTTTTTTTTTTTTTTTTTTTTTTTTTTTCAAGTATTGCATAAGAGATTGCATATATTGCTAATTGATTTAATGTGGGCTATTTGTCTAATATTTCCGGTCCTGGGATTCGAACCCAGTATTTAATATATATATATATATATATATATATATATATATATATATATATATATATATATATATATATATATATATATATATATATATATATATATATATATATATATATATATATATATATATATATATATATATATATATATATATATATATATATATATATATATATATATATATATATATATATATATATATATATATATATATATATATATGTTTATTTTAGGTTTTCAGTTACTTCGCGAACTGTAAATATTGGATTCTGACATCAGATCTACCTGGAGATCCCTCAGCAGTTACAGCATTTTTATTTTTTGGCCTGGATGACTCTTTACTAACATTGTTCTCTGTTTTGGATATACAGGAGACGGTATCTATTTAAATTGGTATTTTGTGGGCTTATGACCACCTTTGAAGGCTGAGTTAAGTGCTCACTTTATGCCTAGGCAACATTCCTCATTATACCATAGATTCATCTCTATACATCATTTAAATGTTTTTATTCTTAGTGCAGACAAGATGGTTTTTAGTCTTTATGCCATTTGTTGACGAACAATGGTAAGATTTTTTTTAACAGATGTTGAGGAAACCTCTTTATTCTGTCAATACCTCATCATTGCTTGTTATACAAGCCGGATATTTTTTGGCTTTTGACAAAGCCCATTACACTTCTGTAGAGGGTAATATGTGATTTTTTGTTTGGTTTTAGCGAAGGGTTATATATGTTTATTTTAGGTTTTCAGTTACTTCGCGAACTGTAAATATTGGATTCTGACATCAGATCTACCTGGAGATCCCTCAGCAGCTTCCTTACAGCATTTTTTATTTTTTGGCCTGGATGACTCTTTAGTAACATTAACATTAAGTATCGTTGAAGTCAAATAAAAAAATAATTCAGGTAGAATGATGACTGAAAAATGCTTGAAAGGGTCTTTAGTTATCAAACCAAGATTAGCATATTTAAATATTAATGATTTTATTTTATATAGCATATGTGTATAGAACGCTTTTTATTTAGCGTATGTGTATACAACGCTTTTTATTTAGCATATGTGTATACAACGCTTTTTATTTACCATATGTGTATACAACGCTTTTTATTTAGCATATGTGTATACAACGCTTTTTATTTAGCATATGTGTATACAACGATTTTTATTTAGCATATGTGTATACAACGCTTTTTATTTAGCATATGTGTATACAACGCTTTTTATTTACCATATGTGTATACAACGCTTTTTATTTAGCATATGTGTATACAACGCTTTTTATTTAGCATATGTGTATACAACGCTTTTTATTTAGCATATGTGTATACAACGCTTTTTCGTTATAAAATATTTCATCATTGTAAATTATAACCCAACCACTACATTTTGTTATCTTAGCATATGTAATTTTTTCGCTATTGCCATATACATTCACCTCGTCAAGTATTGTCCCCTTAAAAGGCTTTTCAATCTTCCTTCTTTCAGCATTTGATTAATTTAGTTGTTTCATATTTTCGAGGTCTTTCCAAACTTCTCTTATCTTCCATACTACTCCCATAGATTGTTTGTTAAATCTTTCATCATGCGCTATCTATGGTCGAACTATCTGAATACTCCTTTTTTTGCATATTTTTTTCAAATCATAAATACACCTAATGTTCTCATTAAAATTTTTGTTACACATTTTACGAAATGCTATCATATCTACTACATTTATCTTATTTTCATACTATTTTGTAACGTCCTAGTTTCTCTTGTATATCCAAAATTCGGAACCAAGATTCCATTACGAACCAAAACTTTGTTTATCTCATTAAATTAATTCTCCAAGTTATTTGCTTTCCTCATTACACCGTCAAACGCTGAAACATATACTTTTTTCTGTCAAATTCTGAAATCTTGATGCACACCTTAGCGAACAAAGTAAAAAAAAATACTGAAATATTCTTTATCAATATACTTAAATGGGCCAATGATCTTTTTGACATAATTAATATTTACACAAGTAACAATTAAAAATCAATACTGACATAAAAGCATTATTATAAAAAAAAAACTGTTCTAAAAAGAGCTCAACACAATAAAAAAGCAACCCCGTATAATTTTCTTAATTTACCACCGCGAGAATAACTTTTACACATTATATTTTTTATAGGTAATCAATCCACACTAGGATGATTTGTGCCACCAGTAAGCAGTCAAACTCATATAGAAGCCCATACAATGACCAAACTAATTGTTAATTACGTGTCGTTTTCAAAAAGTTATTCGTTTTAACAACATCATTTCGGATAAAATAATAAACACTGAAATTTGAGTTAAAATATATTATCAGATAAACACAATGCAATACCGACGCCATAATATATCAAAACATACACTTTTTTCTATATCTGTTTTTTTTATCTTACATTGTAATAAATAATATAATTAAAAATTAATTAAAGTGGCTTTCACACAAAACACACGAAAGAAAGATAATTAAATTCATTTTTTTTGTAAATTACACAATGACTAAAACAGTCTATCCTATGAAATAAAGATTTACGTTATTTGATTATTTTAATTAATTTTATTTTTTTTATTAAATGAAACAAGTGTTACGACATAATCCCACCCGCCCCTGGCGGTTCAAACTATAACTGTTGGGAGTTTCTGGGGAAGCGAACTGAAAACTAATCCGAATTTTAAGATTTGAATTATCGGATGCTGTGACTAACAAGTGGTCCACGAGGATTGCTTCAAATGTTTTTCGAACATTATATAATTTTTAAAGTATAAGTTACTTTGGAACATAAATTTAGTTCCTTAAGAATAAGATTTTTAATAGAAATATTTAATTAATTTATATTCAATTTTTTTATAACTTTCGTTGCCTTGTTGGTCGAGCACTTGTCTTTCGTGGTCATGTTGGTAGAGCACTTGACTTTCGTGGTCATGTTGGTAGAGCACGTGTCTTTCGTGGTCATGTTGGCAGAATGTTTATCTTTCAGAACGCCTGTCTTTTGTGGTGGAACGTTTGTTTTTTTAACCTGCAGATTGACGTTTCGATTTCTGCTGGTTGAATAAATAGGTCGTAGTAAATTTTTCCACAACAACAAGCCCTTTTAAAACTTTGTTTTTTTTTAAAGAAACTACCTTATAGCAATAAGCTCACTAGGTTGTTCGGTAAGTTATTATATTATGGTAATAAGCTCACTAGGTTGTTCTGTAAGTTACTATCTTACTTAACTTAATTAATATTCCGAGACAGCTTACTTACACCAACAGTGTTGTCATATAAAATTCAACAGCGTACACATAGTTACGTTAGTGGAAGATCACAAGGTTGCAACATTTTTAATATTATGGAGCAAGACAGCAAACAAGTGCTTCAATTTATTTAAAAAGTGAGGTGAATAATATTAAAATGCATGTATGGAAGTGAAACGTGGATGTGGAAAATTTATGAAAGGAACTGAAATGCATGCATTGTGAAGAATGTGCGATGTGTCGATGTAGGACAGAATAGACACGTTATTATGAAGGATGAATGCGAGTTAAAAACTGATGTGTTGACTAGGGCGAAAAAGAGTATGTAGAGGTACTTTGGGTATATTAAACGTTTGGGCGACGAAACATTGACAAAACAACTAAATAAAGCACGCATGAATGTGAGTTGTGGCCTAAGACAACCAATGCAAAGTATGGTCGGACTAAGGGAATGAAATTTTGAAAGAAGGAAAGTTATATTAGAAAGGGTAAAAAAACAGAAAGGACTGTTTGAGCAGATTTATGCATCTGGAGACAAAGAAAATATATCACGAAAGGAAAGTTTGGTGCTCTGCCCTCTCTGTCTACCCCGCAAGGGAAATGGCGTGATGGTATAAGTATATGTAATGTTTCAAATATATTTAGACTTATGGTATTAATTTGTTTTGAAATAAAACTTGAAAACATATACAAAGAATGTCTATTCGAATTGTAGAGAAGTTCGAAAAGATTTGGTAGACCTAAGAAAACGTGGTACGACTAAATTAATCAAAATCCGATAGAAAAAAGTGTAAAAATATCTCCAAAAAAGGTTAATTTTCTTGACATTGTGGCGACTTATGAGGCATAAATGGTAATGTGTATGTATGTCTGTCTCTCAGCCCGGGGGTCATGGGGGTGGATTTGCGTTGAAACCTGATTTAATTTAAAAAGGGTTCTAACGTAGTTTTAACTCAAGGTTACATAGTTCTGATTGATTAGAAAATATAACCTCATGGCTAAAAATCCGCTACGTAATATTGCTTGAAGATCTCAAAAAAGCTGGAGAGACTAATCTGGTAAAAGTGTTGGAAAAAGCTGGAGAGAATAATCTGGCAAAAGTGTTGGAAAAAGCAAGGTGTTCCAAATATAATTGGAAAAAATTAAAGAATCAAAAATGTTTGTATAATTTTTCGTCATCAGAATATAAGAGGAATTCATGAAATTATCCCCAGAGATTCACAATGTTTTATAATTATCATGCATAAAGTTATTCACCCTGAATAACGTTTTGTATGATAATTATAAAAAAGGACCATTTATATACCGCCGTTTTGAGAACAAACTGTCCTCAAGAACACTGTAACTTGGGACTCGGACCCACTATTATTGACAGATTAAAAATATTATAAAATTAATATGTATAAGTTGAGTGTTAGAATAGGAAGGTAGTAAAAAGTTCTTTCCATACCAGCCAAAAGGGGTTGTTTTCAAGTATTTCCTAAAGCTGCACATGCCACCCATATATCCAATAATAAGAATCAGACCATTAATAAAAAAAATCACAGTATCAGCAATCAAAAAAATTCTATCATAATATCCCGTCTTATTGGATCGATTAGGAAAAAATCTATTAATTAGATGAGGAAGAAATCGATCTCAAAATTCTACTCCTCTCCGAAGAAACATCTCTCAGACACAGAGTCAAAATTCTACTCCTCTCCGAAGAAATATCTCTCAGACACAGACTCAAAATTCTACTCCTCTCCGAAGAAATATCTCTCAGACACAGACTCAAAATTCTACTCCTCTCCGAAGAAACATCTCTCAGACATAGACTTAAAATTCTACTCCTCTCCGAAGAAACATCTCTCAGACAAAGACTACAAAATTCTACTCCTCTCCGAAGAAACATATCTCAGACAAAGACTCAAAATTCTACTCCTCTCCGAAGAAACATCTCTCAGACAAAGACTAAAAAATTCTACTCCTCTCCGAAGAAACATCTGTCAGATATAGACTCAAAATTCTACTCCTCTGCGAAGAAACATCTCTCAGACATAGACTCAAAATTCTATTCCTCTCCGAAGAAACACCTCTCAGACACAGACTCGAAAGATACAATGAAATCATAACATGTTATGTATTGAATAGGTTTACAGGAATAACCAAATCAAATTACAGATTTCGTTTTGCTTTTGTTCTTTTCCATTAAAGTTCCTCTTTGGAGGTTGATGATCATTTTTAAAGCAACCGCTATCTACTTTTAAAGCACTAGCCTGGAACAAAGATATGGTACAGCAAAGAAACCCTTCCCGTGATTTCTTCAAACAGGAGATGCATCTTTTTTGTGCACTTCTTCTGACCTGAATTTTCTCCTCCAATATAAGTTGAAGGTTCGCTTATTTTCATAATCACATTATACTCGTATATTATGTTCAAAGTTCTATAACTTTCTTCTTTTGATAATATTATATAATATTATAGATAACACTTTTCTATTTTTACTCACCCGTTTCATTATGGACTTTCTCAATACATGACAATCAGCATTCTTCAAAAACACCACATTTCAAAGGCTTCTAGTTTCTTTGTGGTGGCCATAGAGATAAAAAGAGGATATGTAGTAAAGTACACAAACTTTCTCCTATTGATGCTGTATAGTACAATACTTTGCTTATATAAGCCCAAATGTAAGATTTTCGGATATTTTCAACCAACCCTTGTATATTAAAATATTTCGGATGAATACAGCCGCGCGGGCGATTCCTAAAAACAATTTCTAACTTCCCAGCCGATGCTCATGGGGGAGGAATAGTGTGTCTGCGGCTTTATCTTCCATTCCCATCTCACTTTATGGGTAAATAATCCCATTTCAGCATTCTGTCAAGTTGATCACTTTAACACGATCAAAATTAAGGGAAATCAGAAAGTTTAACGACAGTTCATTTCATTTTCCTAAATGGTTTGTTTCCACAGGCCCGGCCCGGCCCGTCTCATTCTTATTCGAGAATTATGCCTGGGACACAAATTACTCAAAATTAATAATCATATTTTTTTTATAAAAAAAATATAGGCCGTCGTAGCCTAGTGATAGAAAGCTTATCGTCCACCAAAGGTTACAAGTTTTTTTAACCTTGCGAGTTTATTGCCATGTGGTAATATCTTCCAACCAACCAGAAATATGTTTTTATAGACCCTAAGTGTTAACCAGACTGAAATCCTATTTAAAAAAACCTCGGTTCCAGCGGGGATCGAACCCGCAACCTCCGGATCGGCAGACAAGTGTCTTGCCACCAGGCCACGGAGGTCGTCTTGATGCTTGAAGGGGATAAAAAGAGTTTGAGTCTGCTTTTTACATATACATATATGTGTATACAGATATAGCAGTCTTTATCAATTGCCTCGGGGTCTGAAATAACCAGCACTGTTTGATTTATAATTCATCGTCAATATTATTTTTTAGTAATTCAAATGCCTGCCAAAATATCAGAGACATCATAACCTATTTGTTTATTTATTTGGATAAAAACTTATTTTATCCTAATTAATTTACATCCCTGAACATTGTTTTTGTTATTTAACAATACTTAAACCTCTCCTTAATATATACAACCCAGACAGAAAGTCTCCGGATACGGAATCTAAAATATTTCTTGGCATATAGTTATTTTTTAATAACTATGATAACGATAATTTAGTAATACTACTTTGATCAAAAAGTTTTAGGACCGGCCACCGTGTGGCGCTGTCAGCCACCCGATTGGAATTATTTTTATTTTTGTTAGGTTACCACATCTATCATTGACACATCCTTCCAAATTTCAGCGTCATAGCTTGACATTTGTAAAAGTTACGCTGTACTGAGTACATCTACCGCTGTGCATGTTTTCGATTTTATACAAGTTTGAAAATTGAAAGAAAAAAACCGTTTCGCGGAACGCGTTGCAGCACCCGAGAGGATGTCATGAAAAAATCGAAGACAGCTCTGATGGACATACCGAAAATTGAGTACCAGCGGTGTTTCGAGGATTGGATCAAGCGCTGGCGTAAGTGTGTTGCAGTCGATGGGGAGTACTTTGAAGGGGATCATATCGATTTTGATGAATAAACTTGTATTTTCGATTTTATGAATAAAGTCCTAAAACTTTTTGATCAAGGTAGTATATTTAACAAATAATTCACAAATTTCTACACTCTAGTATTTTTTCAATGCAGCTACTAAAGGGTCTTTCAAATTGAGTTTTTTTTTAATTCTTGGATAAAACACAGATGGCGTCGAAAACTTGGCTTGGTCTTGTGACATTTGAAAAGTGTAATGTATGACATTTATAAAAATGTAGTCGTATACAATACAACAACGTGTTAAAATTGTTGAATTATTTTATATATTGTAATCTCCGGAAACGGTGATGTTAATTGGCTACAAAGATCATGTGATCTGACACCGTTGGACTATTTTCTCTGGGGTTACGTGAAAAGCCAGGTCTATAAGAATGTTTTTTGACAAAAGAATGGACATCTGTGGAACTGCAAGAGGTAGTAATTTTTTGTGTTTAAATGTCAAACATTATACTTCAATGACCAATAAAAAGTTTTTTGGAATCAAAGCATATTGTGTGTTTTATTCAAGGTTGTATTAAAAAAAATAGAAACAAAAATCCCCTTAATTTGAAAGACCCTTAACATTGATATATTGTAGTATATAGTATAGTGTTTGTGGATATGATAAGGTTCGCTGACGATATTGCTATGGTTGCTGAAAGTGAAGAGGAACTACAAGAGGCCTTAACAACTATGGAAAGCATTCTTCAAAATAACTACAGTATGAAGATAAATAAAGACAAAACAAAGCTGCTGACTGTAGGCCGAGCGCAACACCAGATGAGAATAGTGATGTCGGGTAAACCACTAAAGAACACCAAAGAGTTTGTCTACCTCGGGAGCAAAATAACATGGGACGGTCGGTCTAAGAGCGAGGTCGACAGCCGTATACATCAGGCCAGACTTGCATTTAATAAAAGGTCGAAAATAATAGAATCAAATAATATAGACCTAAAACTGAGAATACTCCTCATCAAGACCTATGTATGGAGTATCTTGATGTACGGCTGCGAGACATGGTGCCTATCCGAAAGAGATAGACGGAGACTAGAGGCTTTTGAGATGTGGTCCTATAGAAGACTATTAGGAATTTCCTGGAGAGACCACATCACGAATGAAGAGGTTCTCCAACAAATCGAAGGAGGAAGGCACCTGCTCAGGATCTTGTCCGAAAGGCGTGCAAGATGGATCGGTCATATAATACGACAAGAGGGCCTTTTGCATGCCATAATGGAGGGTATGACCAAGGGGACAAACTCTAGGGGACGCCCACGCCGAGAGTACCTGGAGGACCTGTTGGTGGACGTGCGCTGCTCAACATATACAGATTTAAAAAGAGCCGCACAGGACAGGGAGGAATGGAGGAGAATAGTTGAAATTGCTGCAAACCAGTCTTAGGACTGCAACCACAGAGAGAGAGTATAGTACTCATAAATATTTCCATATTGGTCCGTTTCTAAAAAGTCTACACTGGCTTAAGTGTCCCGAACGTTGAACGTTCAAACATTGTCTCTTTATATTCAAGTCCGTTAATGGGATGATTCCATTGTATCTTTCAAATCTGTGTCTGAGAGATGTTAGTTTGGAGAGAAATAGACATTTGATGTGGTATATTGTGGGATGAATATTTTTGGTCTTTCTGGAGTGATGATGTGTGAGGAGTTTAATTTCGCATGATGTTTCCAGTTGTAATTGAGTGTCACTGTTTGTCAGGTTGATGAGAACGTGCAACGGGGTTTTGTTTTTGTGTAATCGAAAATCGGAAAGAAGTATCGATTTATTTTTTCATGCTAAATATCATCAGTGAGATACAGGCAAAAGCCTAGTTTACTGGGGATACGACAAATGAAAGGCAACAAACCCAGATCCATTAAAATTGTATGTCCAAATTAAATTACCTGTTGTTTTTTCACAAATTATGTATATTTCTTGTCATGTGTAATAATAAATAAAAATAATAAATAAATAGATGTCGATTTATTTTCAAACTCTAGCATAACAATCCAATAAGTTGGGGTGTTATGCTAGAGCTTTTACCGTTGTTAGTCCTGTGGTGTGGAATGGTCGTCCTCTTTGTGTTGGAGTTATAAGTGGTGTGAGTAACATTAGGAAGCACTTAAAGACTGTTCTTTTTGAGATGTCTTATGAGAATTTGTGATTATATATGAACACTACACACATACACGAATCCTGAGTTAGAGTGCTCTTGAGGAGAGTTTGCTCTCTAAACGGCGCTATATACATTTTTATTTTATTATTATTATAAAATAAATAAACAAATTAATGATTAATGAGTTTATTCGTCATCGTCGTGGCAGGGCTTCGTAGTCGAGGATCTCTTCGCCATTCCAACGTCAATCCAGTTGGAAAGCGAAACTGTTCCATGTAGTTCATTTTTTAAGTGAGTGAGCCGTTGCAGACTAGCATATTCACCGGCCACATCACTGTACTGGATCTGATGGCACGCAAAAGTTAAATGATGGCATATCGGAGCACACTGACATGTATTTAAAAAAATAGATCTGATAACGCGGTGTTCGAATCGGCGACCGCAGACTATAGTTTCACTTTGTGGTGCCATGTTTTATGTAAAAGGAAAAATAAGTAAATAAAACACTTATTTTATATTTTTGTGTTCACCACAGTTTATTTTTGGTGTTACTACCTGTTTCGAAGACAAGCGTCTTCATCGTCAGGTGAAGATAAACTAAATTGCTAAAAATACATTTCCTGTACAAGTGTATATAATATATGAGGAATGAGGTAGGGGGAGAGATATGATTCAATGGTAAATCGAGTGAGGAAAAAATTAAAATGAAAATGATTTTTTCGGGCAGGCCAGGGTTTGGATATCCAAGGGGGGGATTATAAATAGCAAACATATTAAGCAGAGGGTTATTATTAAAATTGGTTTGGTTGTTGATGATATTTAGTTGTTGATGATATTTAGTTGTTGATGATATTTAGTTGTTGATGATATTTAGATGTTGATGATATTTAGTTATTGATGATATTTAGATGTTGATGATTAGTTGTTGATGATATTTAGTTGTTGATGATATTTAGTTGTTGATTATATTTAGTTGTTGATGATATTTAGTTATTGATGATATTTAGATGTTGATAATATTTAGTTGTTGATGATATTTAGTTGTTGATGATATTTAGTTATTGATGATATTTAGATGTTGATGATATTTAGTTGTTGATGATATTTAGTTGTTGATGATATTTAGTTGTTGATGATATTTAGATGTTGTTATCAATGTAGTATGTAATTGTTATCAATGTACATAGCATGTAATTGTTATCAATGTAGTATGTAAATATATAATATATCATTAAATTACATACATGTGTATGTTAAAATTATCGAAGAAAAATAATATATTTGAGAGAGATACGCTATCAAAAAAAAATTGGGCTCAGCTTCCAGCATCCCCAGAATCGAGACACACCCCCCAGCAATTGAGAAAAGGTATACCACATAATGGGCCTTTATTAAATGTATAATCTCAGATTGGTATCAATCTAATTTTTCTTATTTCGCCATATTAACAGTTAAAATATAAAAACAAGATAAAAAATTGCAAATAGTTATAATTTTTTTATACGAATTTTATCTGATGACACGAAATGACACGAAAAAATTAATAAATAAACAAGAGATCCGAATAGCAATATTCGCACGCACTAGACGTGTTAAGAGTAGGTATTGTTGCCTGTCCAAGTGCTTTAGTATTTCCAACATGTACGATGACGAACTGAGAGTTATTTTCTTACTACAGTGGTTTTAAAACTGAATACTCGATTTCTCTGGCCGAATACCATATTGTCACCGGAGCAATATCTGCATCATAAATTCTGACATGTGAAGTGGATTCACATGAATATGAAATTAAATAATGCGCTGATTTTTTTTTCAGTTAGTAAAATTTCGTAAATACAGAATGTCCCATTTTGTCTTATCGAGGCTCTGAGTTTCAAAGTAGTTATGGAATATAATATAAATATAGATTATGATTAATCGGTAGTTTAACTGCTTGGAATCAAAGCGTTAACTACAAATAAATTTCCAAGTTAAAGTTCCAAATATACATTTGAAACTTTTCAAGGATTTCGAGTAATTCAGTAAGAAAAATTTGTAACAGCCGGTTTCACATTAAATTTAGATTAAAATTAGTTTTACTATCCGGATAGCTGTTATAATAACTTACAAACTATTTAATTACTTTCTTAAGTTTCTATGGAATCCTTTTCAAACAGTTAAACTTTTATTACACAAAGAAAAATATAATATTGTTTTCATCGCTGTCGAATGCTAAATGAGAAATTTAATTTATTCACAAAAAAATTATTTCTTAAATTATTTTGTTTTCTTTTTTAATTATTAAGAATATTTTGTTTGTGATTTGATTAAAATGGTGGCCACTTGGCAATTGTGATTTGATTAAAATGGTGGCCATTTGGCCTTTTTGATTTGATTAAAATGGTGGCCATTTGGTCTTTGCGATTTGATTAAAATGGTGGCGACTTGGCCTTTGTGATTTGATTAAAATGATATCAATTTTGCCTTTGTGATTTGATTAAAATGGTGGCCACTTGTCCTTTGTGATTTGATTAAAATGGTGGTAATTTGTCCTTTGTGATTTGATTAAAATGGTGGTCACTTGGCCTTTGTGATTTGATTAAAATGATGTCCATTTTGCCTTTGTGATTTGATTAAAATGGTGGTCACTTGTCCTTTGTGATTTGAATAAAATCGTGGCCACTTGACCTTTGTAATTTAATTGAAATGGTGGACACTTGTCCTTTGTGATTTGATTAAAATTGTGGCCACTTGGCCTTTAAGTATATGATGTATTTTTTTTCGAAAATTTTGGCTTCAACACTTGAAAAATTCATGTTTAATATACTCAACAGTCACGCCCTTTGAGATTTGGCAGAGATTTTCACATTTTTTATATGCACGTAGTCTTTTTACGTACACAGTCTTTTGAAAGTTGACGACATCCGTGGCTTAGTTAATAAGACACGCTCTTCTTCCAATATGGAGGTTGCGGGTAAGAATCCCGTTGGAATGCTGATTTATTTAAGAAAGGCTCAGTTTTGTTAACACTTAATGATTCTTGACGTCTTCTTATTCGTATTGTTCTTGTTTTTTAACGTATAAAACTGATTACACGTCAATATTAAAATTTTTGTAATCATTTGTATAAAAAAATCATTAGACCTTTGAAATAATATAAAAATAAATAAATAATAGTATTCTGAATACCTTTCTAGCTGATTGTAGGATATTGACATACTCATCAGGTTGTTTTATTTACAACCTAAATATAATACTTCTTCTTTTTCTTCTTCCTCCTCCTATAGATCATGATCTGTTTGTTCCCCTTCTTGTGACGTGGACTGCCAGCTGTCACGCCATCTCTTCGGAGGTCTTCCCGATAATCTTCTTCAGGCTGGGTTCCCTTGAAGGACGACACGTGGAAGTCTGTCTTCTTGCATTCTGTTTACATGTTCGTTCCAGTATCGCCTTCGTTGTCTTTCCCACCTGACGATGTCTTCCGTACTACACTTTCTTCTTATTTCAGTGTTTCTCATTCTATATCTTAATGTGTTTCCGGTTATACATCTCAGTGTTTTCATTTCCGTGGTTCTCAGGAGAGATTTTGTTCTAGATGTGTCTGCTCTGGTCTCTATTCCGTAGGTGGATATCGGTCTCACACATGTCTTGTATATTCTGATTTTACTTTCTATTCTCATGTGTTTATTATTCCACACCGGTGTTCTTAGGGATCCCGATATTGCAGTCGCCTTATTGACCTGTCTCAAGGTTTCATCATACAGATTTCCATTGCTACTGATGCTCACTCCAAGATACCTAAACTCCATCACTTACTCTATTATTTTGTTATTCACTGCTAGTTTGCATCTCACCGGGTTCTTAGATATTGTGAGGCTCTTCGTGTTGTTTGTGGATATCAACATGTTATATTTTAGTGAGGTTTGATGGAGTCTGCATAACATCCTTTGGAGGTCATCTTTGGATTCTGCGGTGAGTACTGCATCGTCTGCGTAGCATATAATGCTGACTTCGTTAACCTAAGTGTAATACAATGCGATAAAATGAGGCTGAGAAACAGAAGGTCGTAATAAATAAATTTAAGATATAAACTCCACCGGAAATGGAACCTGAACTTGACGTATAAAAAATGTTTTCATCCACTGTACCACTTCAACTGGCTACGCATTTTATTTTCGCACAATTATTTTTGGAATGTGCCGTTGCAGAATTGTGCCATGTACGAAATTTTTTGGTGAAACCAGTCGCACAGAATCGGAGTATAAACAGTCTGAAAATGGTAAAGGGTGGTGGAACCTGGTGGAATGCCATTTTCAGATTTGCCATCTGCTAGCACTTCGCTCACGCCAAAATACCAGAGAGTCTGAAAAAGAGGTCTGACTCATCCGAAACCTGTTGTGATGAATCGATTATTAAATGCTACATTGTGTAATTATAATTGTCAAGAAAAACATGTTGTTTATATCGGGAACATTGGTCCTTACCTGTCAAGATGCAGAATCCGTAGGGACTTGAAATGTCAACATTTCTTATTTTTACACACAGAAACCTTCGAGTACTAAGGATATGTTGTCGGAGTTGATGAGGAAGTGCCGGAGTTCGTTATACATATTCGATTCTTCAAGTGCTGGAGTTCGTTAAACATATTCGATTCTTCAAGTGCTGGAGTTCGTTATACATATTCGATTCTTCAAGTGCTGGAGTTCGTTATACATATACGATTCTTCAAGTGCTGGAGTTCGTTATACATATTCGATTCTTCAAGCGCTGGAGTTCGTTATACATATTCGATTCTTCAAGTGCTGGAGTTCGTTATACATATACGATTCTTCAAGTGATGGAGTTCGTTATACATATACGATTCTTCAAGTGATGGAGTTCGTTATACATATTCGATTCTTCAAGTGGTGGAGTTCGTTATACATATACGATTCTTCAAGTGATGGAGTTCGTTATACATATTCGATTCTACAAGTGGTGGAGTTCGTTATACATATACGATTCTACAAGTGATGGAGTTCGTTATACATATTCGATTCTTCAAGTGGTGGAGTTCGTTATACATATACGATTGTTCAAGTGGTGGAGTTCGTTATACATATACGATTCTTCAAGTGATGGAGTTCGTTATACATATTCGATTCTTCAAGTGGTGGAGTTCGTTATACATATACGATTCTTCAAGTGATGGAGTTCGTTATACATATTCGATTCTACAAGTGGTGGAGTTCGTTATACATATACGATTCTACAAGTGATGGAGTTCGTTATACATATTCGATTCTTCAAGTGGTGGAGTTCGTTATACATATACGATTGTTCAAGTGGTGGAGTTCGTTATACATATACGATTCTTCAAGTGATGGAGTTCGTTATACATATTCGATTCTTCAAGTGGTGGAGTTCGTTATACATATACGATTCTTCAAGTGATGGAGTTCGTTATACATATTCGATTCTACAAGTGGTGGAGTTCGTTATACATATACGATTCTACAAGTGATGGAGTTCGTTATACATATTCGATTCTTCAAGTGGTGGAGTTCGTTATACATATTCGATTCTTCAAAAGAAGTATAAAAACTCTAATAATATCATTAGTCAAGTAAGCAACTATTGCATTATACTTAATTTATGTTTTAATTGTATTGAACTTTTTAGTTTTTACATAACACTAAATATACCGTTTTTTGTTTCATTTAATTCACACAAATAAAACCGATCCATCATATTATCATGCCGTGTCCCCTGCGGCATAGGCATAGAAAAAAAATCATATTCTTTTCTATTCAAGCACACAATTTTCGTCTCCTCCTCATTCATACGTCTAGTCATATATAATCTTTAATTAATTTACTTCTCTCTTAACCGTATTTAAATCTGGTGCATCACGTTTTCCTAGGCCCTATCTCTTCTACGCACATCTTACAATTCTCACTTAGTCATTCTTTCGTCATTTATTCTCTCCATATATCCAAACCATCTATATACACATTTTCTGTCTTATTTAATACATCCATGCATTTATTTCTGATTTTTTTTTCCGTCTTTTTTCGTACATTGGCACCAGATTTTTTTTCTTACTTTACTCATCTCCGCAGAATAAATCTTACTTTAATCCTTATTTTACCCACCAGAAGTCCAAGTTTCACATCACTATGTTAAAGTGGGTACCAACCCACAATCGAGTATTGTCATTTTTGCTACTTTTCATATAGCGCGAAAGCAACTAAAATATTTGCAAGGCTCAAAACGGACCCTTAAAACAAATTAAACAACTCCTTTCCTTATATTTTATAATTTCTGTGACTTTTTGTCCTGCATAAGCACTATTCTTCACAAATATACTGTATATAAGACATCTGCTAAAAACGGATCCTTAAAACAAATTAAACAACTGCTTTCCTTATATTTTATAATTTCTGTGACTTTTTGTCCTGCATAAGCACTATTCTTCACAAATATACTGTATATTAAGACATCTGCTAGTGTTTTGTCCTGAATAAGCAGACTCTTCTTCACAAATATGCTATGTATAAGACATCTGCTAGTGTTTTGTCCTGAATAAGCAGAGTCTTCTTCACAAATATGCTATATATAAGACATCTGCTAGTGTTTTGTCCTGAATAAGCAGAGTCTTCTTCACAAATATGCTATATATAAGACATCTGCTAGTGTTTTGTCCTGAATAAGCAGAGTCTTCTTCACAAATATGCTATATATAAGACATCTGCTAGTGTTTTGTCCTGAATAAGCAGAGTCTTCTTCACAAATATGCTATATATAAGACATCTGCTAGTGTTTTGTCCTGAATAAGCAGAGTCTTCTTCACAAATATGCTATATATATAAGACATCTGCTAGTGTTTTGTCCTGAATAAGCAGACTCTTCTTCACAAATATGCTATATATAAGACATCTGCTAGTGTTTTGTCCTGAATAAGCAGACTCTTCTTCACAAATATACTATATATAAGACATCTGCTAGTGTTTTGTCCTGAATAAGCAGACTCTTCTTCACAAATATGCTATATATAAGACATCTGCTAGTGTTTTGTCCTGAATAAGCAGACTCTTCTTCACAAATATACTATATATAAGACATCTGCTAGTGTTTTGTCCTGAATAAGCAGACTCTTCTTCACAAATATACTATATATAAGACATCTGCTAGTGTTTTGTCCTGAATAAGCAGAGTCTTCTTCACAAATATGCTATATATATAAGACATCTGCTAGTGTTTTGTCCTGAATAAGCAGACTCTTCTTCACAAATATGCTATATATAAGACATCTGCTAGTGTTTTGTCCTGAATAAGCAGACTCTTCTTCACAAATATACTATATATAAGACATCTGCTAGTGTTTTGTCCTGAATAAGCAGACTCTTCTTCACAAATATGCTATATATAAGACATCTGCTAGTGTTTTGTCCTGAATAAGCAGACTCTTCTTCACAAATATACTATATATAAGACATCTGCTAGTGTTTTGTCCTGAATAAGCAGACTCTTCTTCACAAATATACTATATATAAGACATCTGCTAGTGTTTTGTCCTGAATAAGCAGACTCTTCTTCACAAATATGCTATATATAAGACATCTGCTAGTGTTTTGTCCTGAATAAGCAGACTCTTCGTCTTAGTAGAATAAGTTGGTTTTTCCTGATTTAATTAGATATGCTATGAGTACATCCTTATCGATCTTGAAAAATAAACTAAAGAAGTAATATTTATCTCAAAACATTGCGTCTTTCCAATCATGGATTAGCGCTACGCTCAAACAGAGATTGTTTATTGGCCTTTCCGGTTCACCCCTCCTGTTTTTTTACGTCGTCCTTTACTGTCCATGTAGTGAGTTACAAACCAAAATAAGACTCGCTCCGTCCTTGGCATGCTTTAAGAAGCGACTGAAAAAACTCTTAACTTCTAGTCAGTAAAATAACGTGTTTCATCCCTGATTTTTCTTTTCCTTTCCTCTCCACCACCATCCATCCCTTTTCTTTTGATTGATGATATCTCACTTTACATGAAAAATAATGTTCGGGTGATTGTCCGTCTTTGTGGGGTTCGTGGGCATATGCTCAAGTATGTGTTTATGGATTTCGTGGGGATGGATAGTCATTTGAATTATTTATGCGGCCATGTAACTTGCTTTATTTATGTTGTTTATTGTTAAGGTATTAACGTTGTGGAGGTTTAAAGACATTGCAATTTATTTTTATCAAACACTGTTTATTCCACTTTTTTGTGACGGCATAACCCTACCGGTTTCAAGGCTTTCACCTCATCTTCAGGGGAGCACAAACAAGACTAAATGCTGTTCGAACTGGTACCGATATACACGCTTCAACGGTTGAAGGCTGAGGCTGGGCTCGCCCTATATTGGTGGGGTGTATCTTGGCCGGGGGGATGTTATTAGATGAGCCCAGATCTTTTGATAGCTTCTGTTTTTTAATGTTTTCTCTTTTTAATGTGTTCTTCAAATGTGTTATGTACATACTATGTTGCTATCAATAAACCTGTATTTATTTATTAGAAAGCCAGTATAATGAAAATTAGGAATTAAAACGTCAGTTTAGAGAAAAACAATTTTTCGATTTATAAAAAAACGATTCGATTTGTAAAAAACAACGATTTTACCCCATCCCTTTGAGACATAACATTTCAAATGTCACAGGAGCCATCCTACATTTTCTTAAGTATAGTTCCAAAGATTGAGGTATGCTGTTCATATAGTGTGCGCAGATAACTTCCAAATACTTAAATTCATGTATGCTGAACTTAAGTATTTGGAACGCCAGTATATATTTAAGCAGTATTATGCAACATAAATTTAACATTGATATTTAAGCAGTGTTATACAATACAATGAAAAATAACTGATAATCAAAAGACGAACAATACAATAAACTGATAATCAAAAGACGAACAATACAATAAACTGATAATCAAAAGACGAACAATACAATAAACGAAACTTATGCAATTTCATCAATTCCCGGATAGAACTAATTCTTCACTTGACTACTGTAAGCAATCAGTCACATGAAAATAGACAGCCATTATAAAAAAAGAAGCAAAACCCTTATCAATAAATAAAAGCCTCTCACTTACATGCAAAGTGCAGTTGCATGGAAGTGGGAGGTTTGGACGACTGTGGTTCGGTTGGAATATGATCTTCAAGGTCCTTAAGCCAAGAGAAGAGTGATTCTGGATTTGAAAATATTTTAAGAAACTCTTGATATGTAATCTCGAGGATTTTGGGCTCTGTTGAGTTTAGCATTCTGTGCAAAGTATATTAGTTAACTTATCAGAAGAGGTTAAATAGATCTTAAATGAAAACTAAACTGGAAACGTTTAAAAATAATCGGGTTCTAACAAAAATGTAACCTGCCATCCCCGGGTTGAAAGACAGGCGTCTTACCAACTAAGCTACGGAGGTCATATTATTCGCTGTTCTTTAGTTCTCTAATCCACAGTTCTTCTTCTGAAGTATTACGTGACTGTTATTTTATTCACCCGGGTTCGTTATCTGTTGAAAACTTCCAATAAAATTTTCGAAAATAAATTACTCGTACCATTTTGAAACTAACCGATTGAATCCAGATCACAATCTGTCTACATCAGATATTTTTTTAATTATCGGCAATCGAATCCCAGACGCATTAAATACGACCGACCCGGACTCTCTTCCGTCAGTTAGCAATGTCGAAATTATTACGAGATGCGATCAAAATGATATTTTATATTCAAAGACGACATTCGTATTAAAATTAAGGAAATCGTCGCTAAATAAATAAATACAACGATGAAACGGGGAATTTATTATGTAACGGCATTCGTTAAAACTGTGTTTCTCAAATAGTAGACATCATAGCTCATTAGTTTTGTATGTTGTTTATAGTTAAGGCATTAACGTTGTGGAGGTTTAAAGACATTGTAATTTATTTTTAACAAACACTATTTATTCCACTTTTTTGTGACGGTATAACCCTACCGGTTTCAAGGCTTTCACCTCATCTTCAGGGGAGCGCAAACAAGACTAAATGCTGTTCGAACTGGTACTGATATAGACACTTCAACGGTTGGAGGCTGGGGGGTGAGGAAGGCTAGGGATAATTTCGGCCAAGAGCGGGGAGATTTGTTCCTCCCCTGAAGATGAGGTGAAAGCCTTGAAACCGGTAGGGTTATACCGTCACAAAAAAGTGGAATAAACAGTGTTTGTTAAAAATAAATTACAATCTCATTAGTTTTGTTATTGTATGTATTATATTATACTTTCATTGTGGCATGTGTTTCTATTACGAGGCAACTGAGATCGGCATATCATTCGTGTTGCTCAGAGCATGTAGTTCCCATGTTCGGACAAGTTAACAAGTGTTGTCAATCTTGTTTAGCTCCGCATCCAATGCTACTTTCGTTCAAGAAGCCCATTTCTAAATGTTCAACTTACATCTAATCATTCCTACTCCTTCTTCATAACGTTCCTCTTCACGTTGGAGGTTGGCAATCATCATAGCTAGTTTAACTGTATCTGCAGTTGCTCTTAACTATGTAGCCGTACACTACAGTGAAACCACTCTCTTATGTTTTTTAGGCCAAAGTGTCATAATTTTTTTAGATCAAAGTATCATCTTCTTTCTACACTTTTTTAAGCCAAAAGTGTCATAATTTTTTTTGGCCAAAAGTGTCATAATTTTTTTAGGCCAAAAGTGTCATCTTCTTTCTACACTTTTTTAGGCCAAAAGAGTCATAAATGTTTTAGGCCAAAAGTGTCATATTTTTTAGGCCAAAAGTGTCATAATTTTTTTAGGCCAAAAGTGTCATAAATTTTTTAGGCCAAAAGTGTCATCTTCTTTCTATACTTTTTTAGGCCAAAAGTGTCATAATTTTTTTAGGCCAAAAGTGTCATAATTTTTTTAGGCCAAAAGTGTCATAAATTTTTTAGGCCAAAGTGTCATCTTCTTTCTACACTTTTTTTGGCCAAAATTGTCATAAATTTTTTAGGCCAAAAGTGTCATAATTTTTTTTAGGCCAAAAGTGTCATAATTTTTTTTAGGCCAAGTGCCATAAATTTTTAAGGCCAAAGTGTCATAATTTTTTTAGGCCAAAGTGTCATCTTCTTTCTACACTTCGTTTTTCTTGTATATTCCCATTTAATATACCTTGGATCATTTCATAAAGGCGTTTATTCCCTCCTATGAAATACGCAAAGTTTTCCTATATTCTCCTCTTTGATGTACGTGAGTACTTTTTTTGTCTTTTTTATGCGTCTGAGGACCTCTTCAACTAAGGGAATCTTAATATTCTCCTGTAGCACCACATTTTTAATACTTCTATTCGTTTTGTGGTGGCTTGGGTGAGAGTCCAAGTCTACACGCCATAAAAAAGTGCTGAAAAGATCACGATACATCGTACATCGTTAATTTGAGGTCGAAGTTCTTAAAACAAAGTCTCGGAATCACTCACAGTTGACTCGGTGAAAATATCTATGATTGAAATTTGAAAGTATTTAAGCAATAATTGTAAATATTTATGGACACAGTCATACATTACAGCATCAGTACACGCTGGTTAGATCTAATGATGGAGAAATAACTTATGCATCAGTACACGCTGGTTAGATCTGATGATGGAGAAATAACTTATGCATCAGTACACGCTGGTTAGATCTGATGATGGAGAAATAACTTATGCATCAGTACACGCTGGTTAGATCTGATGATGGAGAAATAACTTATGAAAGAGAACAATAAAGAGTACACGCTGGTTAGATCTGATGATGGAGAAATAACTTATGAAAGAGTACAATAAAGAGTACACGCTGGTTAGATCTGATGATGGAGAAATAACTTATGAAAGAGTACAATAAAGAGTACACGCTGGTTAGATCTGATGATGGAGAAAAATTACTTATGAAAGAGTACAATAAAGAGTACACGCTGGTTAGATCTGATGATGGAGAAATAACTTATGAAAATTATATTTCATGAATCAAAATAAAGATTTCATGAATCGAAACCAAGATACTAGATTGCTGAGTAATCTTGCATATTATTATCACACATGCTTCGTAATCAGAAAAGTTTATTAACCCTTCCTTCCCTGTGATGTGTAACGAGTACAAATTGCTTATAACAACTTTAATATCTCTATAAATATAATAAATACTGGGTTCAGATTTTAGGTATTCCTCCGTAATACATTTACGCATTGAATGAAAAAATAATATTAATAATATTTAGCACTTATTGGCCACATCAGAGATATTTTGTGAAAATCGGGAATAAATTCACCAATACAGTCGAACGTGTGTGACGTAAATATATTCATTCTAAAAAAACCGCTATGGGTGAGGAAGCGACGCTATTCACGTCTCACTCTCACTCGACTTCTGTATATGGGAATGCAGGAAATAGAATCTCAGTTAACAGTTGTGTTTCTTCCTTCGAGGTATAACATACACAGTGTTAGTCCGTCTCAGGTATCAGTACCTGTTGGGCAAAATATTAATAATAATTAGCACTTATCGGCCACATCAGAGATATTTTGTGAAAATCGGGAATTAATTCACCAATACAATCAAACGTGTGCCAGTATGTGACGTAGGTATATTCATTCCAAAAAACCGCTATGGGTGAGGAAGCGACGCTATTCACGTCTCACTCTACTTCGGTATATGGGAACGCAAGAAAAAGAATCTCAGTTCGCTCGCTTCTCTCGCTTCAGTAGCTTTCGGGCATTCATTTGAAGTGGTCGCTTCGCCCGTTTTGTAAACGTCGGCCTATGTTTTTTTTCATGTTTTCAACAATTAACTTTCAATAATTACCACTTTTGACCTCAAATTTAATTAGTTTAAGCGATTGGCTATGAATATTCTTATTTTTCCGATTTTAAATCGCTCATTTTTACATGTGTATTGATGCGTATTGAATACACAGCACCGGAACGCGTGGATTTTTTTTAGCACAGGAAGATAAAGGTTAAAGATGTTTAAGTTTTATTGATAACCGTTGAGGCCTACTTGGTAAGACGCTTGTCTTCCAGGCTGGAGATAGTGAGATTCTCGATGGAATCCAATTATATTTTAGTCTGGCTGGAAGAGATTGCCACATGACATTAATCTCCCCAGGTTTGACTGTGTATAACGAAGATTTTATATACGAGTATAATACAAAAGAACAAAGAGAGGGAGAAAAATAGGTAAATAACACTATAAGGACGAATGTACCACTGAAAACCCAAAGTTTACGACTAGAACAAGTTAGAGCGTGTTTGGATAGATCTCACGCCGCCACGCCCAACGCATGATCAGAAGATGATATTAGTAAAATTTGATACCTCTATCCTCAATAGTATGTCAACTGAAGCCGATAGAAGACGTGTTGTTTTGTTATATTCGGAAATGTTAAAAATTGAATATCATTCGGTCATCAAGTTTCTTTCAAAAGAAGGGAAAGTCCAACACAAATCAAACGATGTTTAGGTGTTGTATACGGAGAATATTCTCGTTCATTCATTCTACAAGTCCAAATCATTTTAGAGTGCGCGTATTTCCACAGCATTTATTTGGCTCCCTTTAGTCTTTTTTCACGTCCACATTTCTCTTCCGTACACCAAAATTGATTATAAAAATGATGAGGTGCATGGCCGCGCGGTAACGGACTGGACTTCCGTCCGGAAGGTCGTCGGTTCGAATCCCGCGTTGTGCTACTCCCCTCGAACGACACATGCACCTTTTCCGCCTAGTTTTATGAGGATACATATGACTTCGGTCATATATATTCTTTAACACTTGCCACTCTAAGATGGATAGCGAGTGACCAGGACTTATATTTTATTTGATTATTCAACGTTTTAATACATAATAAAATTATTTTTATAAATAATTACAAAAATTAACTAGAAGATTTTGCATAATTTTTATTTAAAACATACATTTTTCACTGGGCGCTTAGCGTCCAGCACCGTGGCTGGCGGAATTTTTTAGCACAGTAAGGCAAGTGTTAAAAAACAAACACTGTTGATTAGATTGTCACCTTAGCAAATAATTCGAGCATATATGTTATAGTGTCCTATTGACTTTGTTTCATATTGCTACACGTCGTTCGATATCCCTCTAAGATATTTCATCACCTGAGAAAACACTACTCAAAAACACCATTTCTTAACTTTGTGTTTTCTTTCACTGTTCACCTCTATACGGCATTTACTTCTTCTATCCCACTTTTCTGTCACCATGACTTTCTAGTCTTTTTCCACGACCATGTTCTAATCACATTCATCAAAGTTTGGACTAAAATATTGTAGTGAACTTTCATCTTAGTTGATTTTGATACTTTTCAGTTCAAGTATAATCAACTTTCAAAATAAATATTAATTTGCGATCTCTGCAAAATAGTGCAATGCTACGAATACATCAACTCTCGATCTTGATACTCTCGATTTCACATATATATTTAAAAAAAAAACTTTCAATGTTATAACTGAAGTAAAGAAAAATCAAAGGTTGGATATTTTTTGCATACATTTGTACATATCGTGGAGGTAGAGGTCTGTCTAGACGCGCGGGTGTGGGGGGCGCCTCCTCCGCCTCCCACCCGAACCGCTGTTCCCTCCCACCATACTGCTGGGCACCCAGTGCCAATAAAAGGACCAGACAGGTGTCCGGTCGGTGCATTAGACCAGAGACACCTAAATGGAGTGAAATCATCTGTTATGACGCTGAATTTCTTTCGTCTGAAGACAATGTTGAAAATGTTCGAAAAAGCAAAGTTTGAATGTTTGCTTTAACAGGTCGCCACTCTTAATTTTTAAGGCATCCTTTAGTACACATACTGCTGCAATAACTGAAGATAAGCTGCAAGTGATGATGCTCCTTACTCTATATGCAACAGAATATGCCATCACAAATTTGCATCCATAGTCATCTCCAGTGGCACCAAGTCAAGTACCCTGCACTCCCACTTTGTATTGTGTCTTCTATAAGACTCGCTATAGGTAATGGACATTTGTTCACATGCGGCTCTGAAACGAGTTTTCATCTAATATAAAGTCTCACTTCCTCGTTGGCATACATACTTCTAATAACTATTCTAAAAATCTTCACTCAATTGATTTGTTTAACAGCTGTTCTAAATATCTTTCATCAGTTGACTTGTTTTCGCAATGTCTTTATCAGACGAAAAGCGAAGAGTAAAAAGCTTTTGAAGGTCTTCATATGGCTATGTAAATGAATGACTGATGCAAATGTTGAGTGTATGACGAAGAGTTATTGAACATGATTTTGATGTGGTCATTGAGATTATGATGCGATTGGAATTGTATATGTAAAGGTTTTTTCAAATTGAGCGGGTTTTTTAATTCTTGGATAGAACACAGATGGCGTCACGAACTTGCCTGGAACTTGTGACATTTGAGAAGTGTAATGTATGACATTTATAAAAATGGAGTCGTATACAATACAGCAATGCGTTCAAATTGTTGAATTATTTTATATACTTACTTTATGAACTATTTTCGTATTGTAATTTTATGAACTATTTTCTCTGGGGTTACGTGAAAAGTCAGGTCTATAAGAATGACCCCCGATCAATTCCTGAGCTGAAGGACGAAATTATTCGTGTTATTGGCGAGCTAGAACCGCAATTATACCAAAATGTCATCGAAAAATTTGACAAAAGAGTGGACATCTGTGGAGCTGCAAGAGGTGGACATTTGGAGGATATTGTTTTGTTTTTTTGTGTTTAAATGTCGTACTTCAATGACCAATAAAAAGTTTTTTGAAATCAAAGCAAATTGCGTATTTTATTCCAGAATTAAACAAATTTTAATTAAAAAAACCGCTCAATTTGAAAGACCCTTTAATAACGTAGGATTTATGAGTCAGAATGTTAATGGTGAATATGCAGTGCAGTGAGACTCTGGAACCAGTTACAAATCAATGTTAGACTAGCTCCGTCTTTAATCCGTAAACAATTTGCCAACAAGTGTTAAGACTCGCTGCGTCATTAACATGTTCAAAAAGCTATTGAAAAAATCCTTAATTTCAAGTCAGTACTGTAACGTGTTTCATTTCCGATATTACTTTCCTCTCCACCATCCCTTCATTTTCCTTTGATTGATATCTCACTTTTATTTTTACTTTGTACATTGTTCATGACATTTGCACAAATAAATAACAATTTTTAAAAAAATACGACCATGTAACGTATTTTATTGAACTTTTGACTGGTTGTTTGGAAAATATTGCTATCTAGTAATGAGCCTCCAGATTGTTTCATAATGGAGTGTTAAATAAATAAATCTTTTAATCCAGTGTATTTGTATAAAGGACGAATATATGAAATTTGTGATTAAGGAATTAGACCACTTCATTACAAGGGTTGCTTATTAAAGTGGTTCTCTATATCGACAATGGGTATTTTTTATACAGTTATGTTCTTGTACTATAAGATTCACCCTTTTATTTAAAAAAAATAAGCTGTAAACGTTGTATTATGTAACATTCGTAATAAATATCACATACATTCACGTCATCTCCCTAAGAGTAAGCGGAAAAGAGAGACCCTCAGACTTGCCTATCGCGACACGCATATTTCCCCCCTTCTACACCCATATGCCTTCTCATACACCTTCTACAATTCCACTGACATTTTCTTTATTTAAAATCTTCTTTCAAAATATCATATATTTGATCTTACCATACCTTCCTTGATCTTCTACTACCACACCTTCCATTCACATTTGCATTATACATTCGTTTATATTTCTTAATTTATTCGTTCCAGATACCCAAACCATCTCAGAGTGTTCTTCTGTATCTCAATTAATACATCAACTAATTACTTCACTTCGGATTCCTGCATACATTTTTGCGTGCGTTAAAGAAATACTTGATATAAAAAAGGTAAACCATGCATTGTCTCCCATCTATTCGTCTCAGTGCACGTATTTCTAACGCGTTTAATTGTCTCATTTCTGTTTTTTGCACGTCCACGTTTCACTTCCGCACATCAAAGATGCACTAGAATCCCGTTGTGAACTATCATTCGTTCTACGCGCCAAAAAATATCAACGTTGTCTTTTTATCTTGTTCAGCATCAAGTATGCACTCGTCCCTATTAAAAAACATAACTTGAGCAAAGTTTTTTTTTTTTTTTTTAAAAGAAAATATTCTCTCTAGCATACGCAGTTTTAAAAGTTTCAATATATTTTTAATGAGCATGAATTCAACTATTAAGTATTAGAAAATATAATATTTATGCGATCAAAGATTGAAAATCTTTTATCAGTGAATGCAGGTTGCACCGCCGCTGCAGACAGAATGCGATTTGCACTCTTTTTTGGATCTTTTTATCTTTCCGTATCATTTATCTTTTTTTCTTTCAATACATATTCTTTATAACTTGCATTTACTGTATTGTTGAAATCTGCATATCCTGAATTTTATACAAAAATATTAACATTTTATTTTATTTTCTTATAATAATATAATAAACAATTTACATAGCCCAGTAAGATACAGGCAAAAACCTAGTTTACTAGGGATACGACAAATGTAATACAACAAACCCAGGTACATATAAGTTGTGTGTCCACATTGAATTACTTGTTGTTTTTTTCATAAATTATGTATATATTCTATTATATAAACAAAAAAAAAAATAGTGGCGTAAAATAGAAAACTCCCTAAGGAGATCTAACTCAATACTCGAACCTACAAAACTTATCAACCTAAGACCAACTAACAAATAAGCTTTTGTATAGGGTGGCCACTGAAAGACTGAAGGGTTTGAAAAAGTTATAACTGGTTCATTTTAAATTTTATTTTTTACAGGTTATAGAGCTTTACTACCCCAAGATACTCCTGCAGTACGCCTTACTGATTAGGTCCATTTTCATTTAAACGGGTACATCAACAAACGAAACTGCAGATTTTGGGGTATTGAGAATCCCAGGGAATTACATCAGCATCAATTGCATTTCCAAAAATGCACTGTTTGGTGCGGTGTTATGCCTGAAAGAGTTATCAGCCCCTATTTCTTTGAAAATGAGGAACATCAGCCAGAAATAATCAACGGGACCCTGTATAGGACAATGCATGAAATTTTTTTATGCCCAGCAGTCGAAAATAATCAGGAGATATGGTTCCAACAGGATGGAGCTACTGCGCACACTGACAGGGCGATGATGGCAGTGTGCGCAGTACAGCGATGTACACCATGCAGCCTTTCATAGGCCACTCTGTAGTTCTTCCGACATGTAATAGTAATGAATTTACAAGTTTATATATAAAAACTTTTATAGGTTAAAACTTAATTACAACATAGATAAAATTTACCGCCCTGTCTAATGTGCGGGAAGTTTTAGAATAATCGAAATTTCGAAACATGGGATAAAATATTTATAATTAATTTCCCTAATATTGTTTTATTACTGGATGTGCTTTTAAAAAAAAAACATTTAAATTTTAATTGTTTATATATTGAATTATGCTAGCGGCACCGTGATGTGTGGATAAAGTTGTTTAAGTACGAGATATGCCAGTGGCACCGTGATGTGTACATAATGTTGATTAAGTAAGTAGTATGAACGGGCTGGTGGCATTCGAAATGTGGATGCACCAGAGAATGCTACGGATACCCTGGACGGATATGGTCAGCAACACAAGGGTTCTTCAAAGAGCCAAAGTTGATAGAGAGTTGCTTAATATTAAAATCCGAAAGGTGTCCTACTTGGGTCATGTGCTTAGATGAGCAAAGTACAAATTACTGCACCTGATCATCCAAGGCAAAATAGAGGGTCGAAGAGGTGTTGGCAGGAGGCAAATCTCCTGGCTCCGCAATATATGTGATTGGACTAGCATAAGGGACGTTGGAGATATTTTTCGGGCTGCCGGGGACAAAGATATCTACTCTCAAGTGATATTCAACATTGGGTGGACCTCACATGACACTGAGAATAACTCAAATAAAAAAAAGCTCTTCCGGCAATGGCTGCAAAAATCAGATCGATTCCATCAGCGTGAAAGGATAGCATATTTCTTGTTTTATGGTACCTTGTAGGTATTATATTTATTTATTTTATTTAACACTTTTATTGCAAATACAATCTAGCGTGCTGATTGTCAGGTGGTAATCTATTCCAACCAACCTGACAAAAGTCAATGAAGCAAATTACATGGTCGCATAACTCATTCAAATGACTATCTATCCCCACGAAATCCATGAACACATACACATGCCCACGAACCCCACAAAGACGGACAATCCCCCGAACATTCCTTTTCTTGTAAAGTGAGATATCACCAATTAAAATAAAAGGAAGGGATGGTGGAAAGGAAAGGAAAAAAAATAAGGAAATAAACGCCTTATATTACTGACTAGAAATTAAGAGTTTTTTCAGTCGCTTCTTAAAGCATGCCAAGGACGGAGCGAGTCTTATATTGATTTGTAACTGATTCCAGAGTCTCACTGCATTGCCATATAAGGACAACGTAAAAAAAGAGGAGCATTCTATTGAAATATTCAGCGTCTTCAAAATGTATGTCTAAGATTTATTTTCAACCTACGAAAGTACGATCATATAACTTCATACCAGAAAGCATTGAACTGATAGAATGTTAGAAAAAGACGCCAAATTCCCATACTGTGTCTATTGTATAATATCCATAACTGTCCCGCTACCCCCTCTTATCTCGCCGAAAATTTTCAATGTCTTTCCAATCATGGATTAGCGCAACGCTCAAAAATAGATTGTTTATTGGCTTTTCCAGTTCACCGCTCCTCTTTCTTTACGTCGCCCTTTACTGTCCATGCAGTGAGACTCTGGAATCAGTTACAAACCAATATAAAACTCGCTCCTTCTTTGGCATGCTTTAAGAAGCGACTGAAAAAACTCCTAATTTCTAGTCAGTAAAATAACGCGTCTCATTGCTGAATTTTCTTTTCCTTTCCTCTCCACCATCCCTTCCTTTCCTTTTGATTGATGATATCTCACTTTATATGAAAAATAATGTTCGGGTGATTGTCCGTCTTTGTGGGGTTCGTGGGTTTATGCTCACGTATGTGTTTATGGATTTCGTGGGGATGGATAGTCATTTGAATGATTTATGCGACCACGTAACTTGCTTCATTTACTTTTGTCTGGTTGGTTGGAAGAGATTGCCACCGGGCAATAAGTTCGTTAGACTGTATTTGTAATAAAAGTGTTAAATGAATAAAAATAAATAAATATTCTAGTGGATCATTCTAAAAATCGATTTTGGAAATATTACATTACATATCGATTATAAATAAGTTTACCACACACACATACACGATGAGGATTAAATAAAAGTGCATTAAAATCTTCAGGAAGTTAGGGCATGAGACCCTCTACAATAAGTAGTATTTACATTGAGATTGATCTAAAACTATACATGTATTATTAATATTGCAAGTCCAAGTTACTCGTAACTGTCTCAAAAAAGACGCTCAGCCTATTGATATGAAGACAAAAAGCCTTTTGATAATGGTCACATTGATCATTCAGCGAGAATCCCAGATATTTATATTATTGGCACGTCAATTCATAGCTACTTCTCTGTGATCTTCTGTGAGAGAACAGCTCGTACTCCCTCCCGCAAAGGGTACAGTGTGGATCTTGCTGAGCCACTTGGTAACCCTGGTGCATGTTCGCATCACGATGACTGTTTCTCACAAGTCTAGCTGTTGAGGCACCATCAGCAGATACCACACAGCTTTCCACTTCCCACGATTCTGAGCCACCTGCTCCCAGTCTTCAGGCGTCCCACTCACTGACTCTTACTGACTATCCTCAACACTTGCCTTACTCAGCTAAAAAAATCGCCAGCCAAGGTGCTGGACGCTAAGCGTCCAGTGAAAAATGTATGTTTTAAATTAAAATTATGCAAAATTTGCTAGGTTATTTTTTGTAATTAAGTATAAAAATAATTTTATTATGTATTAAAACGTCGGATAATATAAAATAAGTGCAAGAAATGAAAATATAAGTCCTGGTCACTCGCTATCCATCACAGGGCGGCAAGTGTTGATGAGCTTATACTACCTCCCAACCTTCACTTGCCCATTACTTCCCCGTATAAGACGCATTTTGGGAGTCTATGATTACCTATGCGTATTACATGTCTGACCCACCTTAATTTTGTCTCTACAACCATATCCTCGACAGGTTTACAGTTGAAGTGTAGCAGGATCGAAACATTTGTGACACGATCAATCAAAGGCTGTAGCGAAGAAGAAGCTGGTGAGACATTTCCAGGCTCCGAATGTACCTGAGTGGCCTAGTTGGCAAGACGTTTATCTCCCAACCCGGAAATTGTGGTTCAATTCCAGATTTTAAAAAAAAATTCCAGTCTGGTTTTCAATAACCTCACCAGGCTGTATAGTATGTTACTTTATACAATTTAAGTGTAATGAAATACTATGCAATACCTGCAGTAAATATGTTAATATAAAACCGCGTCTTTTAAGTCGCCTTTTTATTTCAATTGTTGGGAATGACTGGATGAGTTTCCATTCAATATAAATGATGTTGAACTGAAAAGGGAATGGGTTAAAGAAAACCAGTATGTTTATGAAAGGCTAGATTAATCACAATTCTACACTTAGAAGATAAATGAAAGACGTAGAAGAGTGATGGTATACGGCAAAGAGGTGGATAGATTCATTAACGGATTGAGCAGGAAACGCTCGTAGATAGTACACAATGAAGTGGCTCGAGCTAGAGGCACCATTAAGCGATATTCCGGATGTTTCATTATATTCCAGTTTGCTGCACTCGCGGGAAGAGATTATGCAATAGTTTATGCATTCATTCCACACAGGTTGATGTATACATTGCGATATTTTGCAGGGATTGCAAATTTATATTTATTTTGAATTGAGCATTAATAACACTTGAATTGAGCAGTACCGAAATCAACTAAGATTAAAGTCCGCAACAGTATTCTAGTATCAACTGTGGTGTATGTGAGAGCAATGTGGACGTGGAAAAAGATTATAAAAGTCATGGTGATAGAAAAGTGTGAAAGGAAAAGTATGGGGGAACAATGAAAAATTTAGAGCATTGAGGAATTCTGTTATTTGGGTAGTAAAGGGTCTTTCAAATTGAGCGTTTTTTTAAATTCTTGTACAAAACACAGATGACGTCGCAAACTTGCCTGGATGTTGTGACATTTGAGAAGTGTAATGTATAACATTTATAAAAATGGAGTCGTATACAATAGAACAACGCATTCAAATTGTTGAATTATTTTATGTATTGTAATCTCCGGAAACGGTGATGTTAATTGGCCACCAAGATCATGTGATCTGACACCGTTGGACTGTTTTCTCTGGGGTTACGTGAAAAGCCAGATCTATAAGAATGACTCCCGATCAATTCCTGAGCTGAAGGACGAAATTATTCGCGTTATTGCCAAAATATCATCGAAAATGTTCACAAAAGAGTGGACATATGTGGAGCTGCAACAGGTGGAAATTTGGCGGGTATTGTTTTTTGTGTTTAAATGTCATACATTATACTTCAATGACCAATAAAAAGTTTTTTGAATCAAAGTAAATTGTGTGTTTTGTACAAGAATTAAAAAAAAATTAATTAAAATAACTGCTCAATTTGAAAGACCTTTTACGAGTATATTTGTTCTGATGATGGAAGAGTTTAGAGGGATATCGAACGATATCTTCCGATAAGATACCAATTCAGTTTCAAAATCTGCTGAGATGATAGCGCTTAACGGTATTTATGTAGTACTAACTTTGATGTACGGGAGTGAAACGTGGACGTAGAAAAATACTGAAGGGAACTGTAGAAGTGCGTACACTAAGAAGAATAAATGGGTGATAATTTATTATAGAATAAGGAAAGAAATGATTAAGAATGAGTGTGAATTTAAGGTTGATTAAGTAATAAGAAAGAAAGCACTATGAGATGGTTTGGGCATGTACAACGAATGAATAAAAAAGACGAACTAAATAAATGTGTAGTACAAATGTAAGTGGAATGCGTGATAGAGGAAGACTAAGAAAAGTATGGTTGAATCAAGTGACTGATGATATTTTAAATTAAGGAAATGTAAAATTTCAGAAAAACATGTAAAAAGGCGCAAATGAATAAACAAATTTACAAACTGAGTAAAATTTCATTACTGAATACGCATAATAAGTTCTTCGTTTTTTTAAACCTGTTAACAATATTGGCTGGTTGGAAGAGATTGCCACGTGGTAATAAGCAGGCCAGTGTAATATAATAATACAACAATTGAAACCCCCTCGTAAATTAATAAGTAATACTCACGAGGTTTAAAGTTTGATACATTTTGGTACACAGATTTTATAAGGGCTCCAGTATGATAATTACTTAAGGTCTTCTGCATTTTCTGATTGGTTGGAAGAAATTGCCATATAGCAATAAACATGCCAGATTGTATTGTTTATAACGAAAGTGTTATACTAAATAACAATTGAAAATATAAAAAACTAAATTTCATATTTTTTTATAAACGAGGAATAAATAATTGGTTAGAGAAATTTGGACTGAAGGAAATCAAAAAGCATAAAAACAGAAGAAAATGTTTAACGGGATGTATGATGTGGATAAGGTCAAGGCTAATTGTGCGAAAGGGAGTCTGTCCTCTCTTCCTACCCCAAAAGGAATCTGTCCCCTCTGCCTACCCCAAAAGGAGTCTGTCCCCTCTGCTTACCCCAAAAGGAGTCTGTCATATCTGACTACCCCAAAAAGAGTCTATTCCCTCTGCCTATCCCAAAAGGAATATGTCGTGTACTATATGTAAATTGGTAGTAAAGTTAAAAAAAAGTTTTAAAAAAATTGACACCCTTAATCTTAAAAAAAATAAAATTTATTAAGGAAAAGATCAAAATTAATTAATTTTTTCACTCTAAACATATTTGAGAATAATAAACCAGAATAATTTCCCATTAATATAGATATTTTATGGCAGGATGTCATATAATCATATTTCTATTTCCTTAATGCGATGGTGGTATTGATGAACAGAGGTCAGGTATTGTGATGTCCAGTCAGTAGCGGGCATTGATGAGAAGATCTAAGGATATTAGGTGGACAGGACACATAAATATTATGGGAGACCATCGATGGGGCCACCGCCATTCAGGATGTCTCTTACAGAACATCCTATCTGAGACTACACCATAAATTTCGACCTTTTACTATCATTCTCAAACTTGATTTGTTTGATTTATTAAAGGTTTCAGCTTTAATTTTGTGGAACTCTATACTAGGATATTTAAAATAAATTATTTTTATATTTCATTTATAGTTAAGGCATTAACATTGTGAAGGCTTAAAGACATTGTAATTTGTTGATTATAGTTAAGGCATTAACGTTGTGGAGGTTTAAAGACATTGTAATTTATTTTATCAAACACTGTAAATTTATTTTTATCAAACTCTTGTTTGTGCTTCCCTGAAGATGAGATGAAAGCCTTGAAACCGGTAGGGTTATACCGTTACAAAAAGTGGAATAAACGTTGGTTGATAAAATAACTAACATTGTAATTTGTTTTATCAAACACTGTTTATTCCACTTTTTTGTAACGGTATAACCCTACCGGTTTCAAGGCTTTCATCTCATCTTCAGAGGAGCACAAACAATACTGTTTGTATAATACCTTGTTTGTAGTCTTGTTTGTGCTCTAGTGAAGATGAGGTGAAAGCCTTGAAACCGGTAGGATTATACCGTTACAAAAAAGTGGAATAAACAGTGTTTGATAAAACAAATTACAAAAAATTACTTTATTAGATGAAGACGAAGAAAATGATTGTTAGATCAAGTGTGTGATATTTTGAAAGAAGGAAATATAAAAATCTTAGAGAAATTATAGGAGTTGTAATAGTAGATGTATAAACTCCAAATTAGAATATTTACCAATAAATTCCTTTCTTTGTTAGAGGAACACAAAGGAAAATATGGTTGGATCAGCTGTATGATATTTGAAAGAAGGAAATTTTAAGTTAGATAAATCGTAGCAGCCATATGAGAAGGTGTATGGATGTAGAAGAGGCGAAATATGTGTCGTGATAGGAAATTCTGACACTCTTTTTTCTGCCTATTTTGAAATATCCCATCAATACAAAATTTACAATATCGAGAAAATTCCACTTAAGCAAAATGCTTAACTTTTATTGAAAAGTATTTGAATTTTTTCTTTTCAAGTATTTGTATATATCACATTGAATCTTATTCACTTATTCAAGTCTCTTCTTCCCTCCAGCAGTGATTTGTAGCGAATGTTTTTTTTAATGCAGAAGTCGTGATTGTATGTATATAATTATATTGTTATTCCCCTAATTACATGAATTACCGTTACACATGTATCTACCTCCTATATATATCATTCCATCTGAAGAGAGCTTCGGGATAGGAGGTAGGAACACATGTTATTAGTGTCATAGTAAAATAATTGGTATGTTTGTTTTTTTTATAATATTTCTTCTGTCAAATGAACTTTCTCCCTTAACTAGGTAGAAATAAATCGGGCAGATTTATTGCATTTAACATATTTTATCAAATTACACAGTTTTATTTCTTAATTAGACAGGTAACTCGTGCCATGTACTGTTTCAGTTTTTTATAACGTTTCTGAACTGTTTTAAAATTGTACTTGTGCATAAAATGTTCATGTGGTTAATTACTTACACATTAATTACTGACACATTACTTAAAACACATTTTTTCGATAAAAGACCGCATAAAAAAAAACAATACCGCCCCCACATATCAAGTGACAGCTGAATGTAAAAACTATAAATTATTATTTTTTTTAACCTGGCGAGTTTATTGCCATGTGGCAATCTCTTCCAACCAACCAGAAAGATGTTCACTGTTGATTAATATTTATTCAACACTTCATTCATCACTCTTGATTATTATTGTAATAATTATATAACATCACGCCATCCTATCGGGATAGGCAGAAAAGATTTAATGCTAGACTTTACTATTTCAACAAAAATCCTTCGCCTTTTCAACATTCATACACCTTTTTAAATATTGTGAGTTGAGATTAGAAATTATTAATAGCTTAAAAAGTAACCATTTCTCTGTCAAATTAGAAATAAGTTTTGTCGAAATTCAATCAAATTAGTACCTATATAATAATAATAAAAAAGGTTTTTATTTTATTCAGAGAAAACAATTGACATTTTGAAGCGTTATAAGTCTAACTTTTAATGAATTGAAGTTTTAATATATTGTTATGATCTTTTGCAACGAAAACACTTTTAGAATTTCAACTGTGTAATTTTATTTGTATAATCGTTGAATTACATTGAAGTATAATATTAACAGTATTATAGAAGTAATAATAACGATGATGTTAACATCGTAGTGGCCTTAAGAATAATGATTGCTGCCTCTGATATGACGTCCTATTTAAAGCTAAGATAACGTACGGACGACCCTTAGATAGATTAAGAAGGAATTTGTCGGGTATGTTATCGTTGCCCTTAAGGTCAAATCGATATCAGACGATTTATCTCGTTCGCAGTTTACTTCCATTTAGTGATACCAAATCTTTATTGAATTTGGATACTAAACCGCCAACAACATAATAAATTTAAACATAATACATTGAGTTAAGTTTGACATACACGTGATAACACTAATATTTGTTGTAAGTAGATAACATTGATAAGCTTAACATTGGTTTGCATGATTACTTAATATTTATTGTATGTGGATAAGAGTATACGATAAGATAACATTGGTAGGGACACATTACAATATCTTTCCTATTGACTGTGCCCTGGTAAGACAACCAACTCCCAACTTGGGGTTGCGGGTTTCATTTTCATAGGAAACCAGATTTAAATAAATAAAAAGGCCTTTTTAACTTTCTAGTTGGTTGGAAGATATTGCCACATAGCAATACTCTCGCCAGATTGTACCGTATACAAGGAAAGTGTAACATAATATAATACAATGGAATTAATCATTATATTGTGGATGGACTGCCTCATAAAAATTAACTCGTGTTAATAATACAAGATTTAATTTTTTTTCAATAATAAATTGATATTTTGAGTATTGAAAATATAAAGAAAATATTAGCAAAAAAGGATATCCTGTATATTAACTGAAATCGCAAGTAAGGATCACACATAAACTCAGCTTCGTCCTGCAATTAAATATCGCTAATTATTTTCCATAAAAATTTTATGGGTTTCCCGTAACCACCGGAGACGATGGAAAAATGATTATGGAATATTTATTCATTACTGAGAAATATTGGCTGTTGAAAGAAGAGTTAAAAAAATATTGTTCTTTTGAAGGCTTTCATTAAACATAATACATTATTTATTGTTGGCATCGTATGGGCTTAATCGATGTACTCTTGATTTAAGCTTAAATGCGTCAACCATGTAACAATACAATCCATAAACTCAGTGCCCCTTTTGGGATAGGTAGAAATGACAGATCTCTACGACTTTCTACAGGGTGTAACACCCGGTGACGATCATCGGAAGCAGGGTGTGGGGAACCTCAATACCTATCGATTTAACCCCCATGTATGTTCAGCGTTTAATTTGATTTTTTGTGAAATTTGAGTAAAACGCCGATTTTAGACTAAACTTCGTAAGTGTGACTAAACTATTTGCTCTGCGATCGTGTTTTTTTTTAAAGTAGTTTAATAATGGGCCTTACGTTCAACAATACCACTTATCGCCGCAACCCTCTAAATGTGGAAAGAAAAAAAAATCAACTTACAAATTTTTTCAAGTCTAATTTATCCATTAACTTTCATGAGCTCTAGATAAAAAAAATCTCACAAATTTTTTTTCTACAACTTATCTTAAAAACTACTAACGTTCATGGAGAGTTAACCCTTCAAATTTCATTTGGCAAGTACTAGAGAATCATGTTGAAAAATTTACTCAAATGGTACAAGTCCCAAATATCGATATTTTTTCTATAAGTCAAAGACTAATTTAAAGGGTGAAAATAGGTGTTCTAATGTAACTGCGCTACTTATCATAGTTATCAGATAGCAGCGGGTGGTTGACGTTGACAAAAATAGCTAATCAAAAGACGATCGTGATTTTTTTGCATTTTTTCTTTCTAAAATCTAAATTACTTGAGAACCACTGAATATCGCGGAATATACATAAGGGTTAAATCGATAGGTATTGAGGTCCCCCATTACCCTGCTTCCGATGATCGTCACCGGGGGTTACACCCTGTATACACGTGTAAACCTTCGTCTCGCACAGATCCAAAAATCTCGGTATATACATTATTATTGTATATTTTTTACATTTACATTAATTTATCATTCTATCGTTTCCGATCAACGTTTTAGACATTCCTCGTTTTGTTAATATTTCGCAACTGTCTCAATATATCCAAATCTATGTGTTTTATTATATTTTCGTTGTATACAGTACATACTCTGTTTATTGTCGTGGGGCAATCTCTTCTAACAAACCAGAAATTTAGCAGGAAGATAAATCAGATAACCGCACTTTTCTATTCAAACATACAGTGTTTATATTTATACATCTCATAATCTTCTATTATCAACAAATCTTTATATTTATACATCTCATCATATTCTATTATCAACAAATCTTTATATTTATACATCTCATCATATTCTATTATCAACAAATCTTTATATTTATACATCTCATCATCTTCTATTATCAACAAATCTTTATATTTATACATCTCATCATCTTCTATTATCAACAAATATTTATATTTATACATCTCATCATCTTCTATTATCAACAAATATTTATATTTATACATCTAATCATCTTCTATTATCGCCGAATCTTTATATTTATGGTATACATCTCACCATCTTCCATTATCAACGCGAAATTGACAACTTCCGTGGACTTGTGGTAAGATACTTGTTTTCTTCCCAGGAGTTTCGGATTCAATTCCCTATTTAAAAATAGTGGCACAAAAGCGTTCTTCAGGTACTAATACTTGGACACCTTAGTCGAACTGGGAAATATTTGCCTACGAGTTCTTCAACGGTTTTTAACCCGAAGTTTTACTAGAGCTGAAGACAATAGTGATTTACGTCCACACTCTTCAATATGTCTGCATCCCCATTGGATACATTAAGAGGGACTGTACGAATTAATATAAATACACACTATGCCCCCGTTTCCCTTTCGAGGTAGGCAGAGAGAAGAGAGCGCTAGACTTTCCTTTGCCCTTTACAATATCCATGCTATTCTAACGATTTGTTCTTTCGAAATATCGTACATGTATCTATTTGTGTTATTACAATATGCGGTCTTTTGCCGACCATTACAAAAAGGTTACAATTACAAAATGCGGTATTTTGTCGACCATTACAAAAAGGTTACTATTACAAAATGCGGTATTTTGCGGACCATTACAAAAATAATACAAGAATAATAATCAAACAAAAGTTTTGAAATTACATGAATATAAATACTACTTCTCACAAAAAATGATTAGCATTTATCTAAATTATAAATAAATTTTGAAAAGCAGTACGCCTGTGCATACCACCCACCATACATAAAATACAAACCTGAGACAGGTCAAGGACAAGGCAATCCATGGCCTAAATATACAAAAAGAAAAATGAAATAATCTACGAAAATAATAAAAAAATTATGTGAATACGCACAGTTCAACATACATCGAAATTTCAACATATTTACAGATATCTCGAAAAGTTGAAGAGAAACAAATTTAACGAAGAGATAAAGAAAAAAAAACGACATCCGTGGCCTGGTGGTAAAACACTTGCCTGCCGATCCGGAGGATGCGGGTTCGATCCCCGCTGGAACCCAGATTTTTTAAAATAGGATTCCAGTCTGGTTAATACTTAGGGCCTATAAAAACATCTTTCTGGTTGGTTGGAAGAGATTGCCACATGGCAATAAGCTCGCCAGGTTAAAAAAAAATCAACGAAAGTCATTCTGTATCATCAGATATATATATGATAAAGACAAATAAAAAAGCTCTCGAAGAGACTTTTCAAGGCTTTAACCTTTCCCTTCCTGTGCTAAAAAAATCCACCCGTTCCAGTGCTGTGTATTCAATAGACGTGTAAAAATGAGCGATTTAAAATCGGAAAAATTATAATATTTATAGTCAATCGCTTAAATTCATTAAATTTGAAGTCAAAAGTGATAATAATTGAAATTTAATTGCTGAAACCATTAAGAAAACGTCGGCTGACGTTAACAAAACGGGCAAAAAGACGACCTAACACTGTGTATGTTATACCTCGAAGGAAGAAACACAACTGTCAATTGAGATTCTATTTCTTGCGTTCCCATATATAGAAGTCGAGTGAGAGTGAGACGTGAATAGCGTCGCTTCCTCACCCATAGCGGTTTTTTAGAATGAATATACCTACGTCACACACGTTTGACTATATTGGTGAATTTATTCCCGATTTCACAAAATATCTCTGATGTGGCCGATAAGTGCAAATTATTATTAATATTATTTTTACATTCAATGCGTAAATGTATTACGGAGGAATACCTGAAATCTGAAGTCAGTATTTATACTATTTATAGAGATATTAAAGTTTTTAGAATCAATGTGTACTAGTTACACGTCACAGGGAAGGAAGGGTTAATACATCATCAGCCTTAATTTCAAATTCATTCCTGATTCCTTCATCCTCTATTCTATTAATTAATTATATAATCTAGATAAATCGAATGCATATATTTACTACGGTGTATAGATCTAAGAGAAACTAGATGAACTTCCGTGATTCAGAAAGTCAGTAGGTTCTTTCTGGCTAGAGTAATAGGAAAGCGACAAAGTAGCTTATTTTTTGTACGCATGTGCGTGAGTATATCGTTGGTGCGTGCGTGGCGATCGTGAGACCGTGACCCTCATCAGGCAAGCCGAATCCGGCGAATCGTGTAGTACCATATTCGTCTCATAGGTCTTCAAGTTTTTTTTATAATTGTTTCAATACTCTGGTTGATATAAGAATGAAATGTATGACATGAAAGTCATTTGACTACTAAACATTATGATTAACACTAAGCCACGTCTGTATCATATTTTTTATTCAACATTTTTTATTTGTTCCGATTATTTGCACGTAACATTTCCCATGTACAAAACACAACCTAACCTAACCCAACCAATAAGAAAGAAAGACCTATTTGCACGGTACATTTCCCATGTACAAAACACAACCTAACCTAACCCAACCAATAAGAAAGAAAGACTTATTTGCACGTAACATTTCCCATGTACAAAACACAACCTAACCTGACACAACCTATAAGAAAGAAATACCTATTTGCACGTAACATTACCCATGTACAAAACACAACCTAACCTAACCCAACCAATAAGAAAGAAATACCTATTTGCACGTAACATTTCCCATGTACAAAACACAACCTAACCTAACCCAACCAATAAGAAAGAAATACCTATTTACACGTAACATTTCCCATATACAAAACACAACCTAACCTAACCCAACCAATAAGAAAGAAAGACCTATGTGGCCTACTTAGTAAGACGCCTGACTTACAGCCTGGAGGTTGCGGGTTCAATTTACTTTGAAAGTCAGATTTTTATAAAAAAGATTCTAGTCTAGATTTCACTTTAGGCATTTTAAGCATCTTTCTGGCTGGTTGGAACAGACAACATACATTTAAACATATCATCATGTCGTGTCCCTCGGTGTAAGCAGAGAGGACATATCTCCAATAATTTTGTTCAACCACAAAACATTTGCGTCCTCCAAATTCATACATCACATCAACCATAATCTTCTATTATCAATAGTTAACACTTTACCTTTATTTCAAAATCTGGTCTATTTGGTCCAGCCACGTTTTCCTTCGTCTTTTTCTTCCACACACACACTACATTTCTTGATTTGTATATTCGCTTAGTTATTCTTTCATCATTCCCTCTCTCCATATGTCCAAACCACCTTAAAGCTCCTTTGTTCATCTGACTTTAAATATCAATTTATTCATACATTCATTTCTGATGTTTTCATTCCGCCTTCTTTCAAACATTGTTACTCCACAATTTTTCCTTAACGCACAAGATTGCCACATGAAAATAAGCCCATCAGGTTGTATTATATACAACGAAAATGTTATACAATACAATATAAAGATGCTCAAAGTCATACTTATGTGAAAAACCAGACTGATTTGCTTTTTAATATTCAATTGGGATTCGAACCCGAAAACCTCAAGTTGGAAGTAAAGTGGGGTTTTAATTAGACCACGAAAATAAGTATTGTTGAAGTAAATGTAAATAAGTTTTTTTATTTAAAATTCATTTCTAATTATTTTTCAAATTAAATAAAAAGCAAATTAACAAAGGTCATACTTAGAAAAATACTAGCTTTATAACTCAAGGTGGCTTCGTTGATAAAATCTATCATAAAAAAAGTTATAATTTTTCCAAGTGTTTAATGTCCACTAGTAATAATATTTTCAATTCCTAGAGAAGAATCACTAACACGACAAGACGTCGGCATTCGTGCTTACCGCCTATTATTGTGATTTCCGCTCGAGGTGTCAGGGCCGACCTCTACAACCGTCTAATAAGGCTACTGCGTTGGTTGATACATTATCGAGAGCGCCAATTGGCTGAATAATGAAACATTTTTATATTCGTTTTCACAAAAAAAATGGTCGATCCTGTGGACTAGTTAGCATAACGCTTGCCTTCAACCCAAGGGTTTCGGGTTCAATTACCGATGGCGTGCTAAAAAAAAGACTGACAACTATAATTAAACGCGCATTTGAGGTTCATGGCCGCGCGGTAACGCACTGGACTTTCATGCGGAAGGTCGTCGGTTCGAACCCCGCGCTGTGATTTATTTATTTAACACTTTTATTGCAATACAATCTGGCGGGCTTATTGCCAGGCGGCAATCTCTTCCAACCAACCAGACAAAAGTAAATGAAGCAAGTTACGTGGTCGCATAAATCATTCAAATGACTATCCATCCCCACGAAATCCATAAACATATACGTAAGAACATGCCCACAAACCCCACAAAGACGGACAATCACCCGAACACCATTTTTCATATAAAGTGGGATATCATCAATCAAAAGGAAAGGAAAGGATGGTGGAGAGGAAAGGAAAAGAAAAATCAGGAATGAAACACGTTATTTTACTGACTAGAAATTAAGAGTTTTTTCAGTCGCTTCTTAAAGCATGCCAAGGACGGAGCGAGTCTTATATTGGTTTGTAACTGATTCCAGAGTCTCACTGCATGGACAGTAAAGGACGACGTGAAAAAAGAAGAGCGGTGAACTGGAAAGGCCAATAAACAATCTCTGTTTGAGCGTAGCGCTAATCCATGATTGGAAAGACGCTGAAAATTTTCGGTGAGATAAGAGGGTGCGGCGGGACAGTTAAGGATATTATACAATAGAGACAGTATGTGAATTTGGCGTCTATTTCTAACATTCAACCAGTTCAATGCCTTCTGGTATGAAGTTATATGATCGTACTTTCGTAGGTTGAAAATAAATCTTAGGCACACATTTTGAAGACGCTGTAATTTGTCCAGCTGTTCCTCTGTAACATCCAAGTAACATACGTCCGCATAGTTCAAAATCGACACAGGCACTTTTTTCGCCGAGTGTTCGAGTGTATAAGGATACCTTTGACTTCGGTCATATCTATTCTTCCAACAAACAAAATACTCGCAGTAAAAGTGAGATATCATCAATCAAAGGAAAAGGAAGGGATGGTGAAGAGGAAATAAAAATCAGTGATGAAGCACGTAATATTATTGACCAGACATTAAGAGTTTTTCAACAGCTTTTTAAAACATGGCAAGGACGGAATGTCTCTTAAATTGGTTTATAAAATGGGTTCCAGAGTCTCACTGCATGTACAGTAAAGGATAATGTAAAAAAAGAGCGATGAACTGGAAAGGTCAATAAACTATCTTTGTTTGAGCGAAGCGCAAACCCGTGATCGAAAAGATGCTAAATAAAATTCGGCGAGATAAGAGGGGGGTGGTGGGACAGTATAGGATATTATACAATAGATGTTACGTAAATTTGGCGTCTTTTTTTCATGTTCAACCAATTGAGTTCAGCTCCTTCTGGTACGAAGTGAAGTGGTACTTTCTCAGGGTAAAAATAAATCTCTGACAAACATTTTGAAGATGTAGGATAAAATAAAATTGTATATGTTGTTTATAGTTAAGGCATTAACGTTGTGGAGGTTTAAAGACATTGTAATTTATTTTTAACAAACACTGTTTATTCCACTTTTTTATGACGGTATAACCCTACCGGACAATGGACTCAAGGAATTTTAAGGACAAATAATGGCTATCCTGGAAGCCTCATTGATTCACTTTTAAAAAACAAAACAAAAAAGAAACTTATAAAAGATTATATATTTAACGACACCTATAAGCACACCTATAAATGGAGCAAAGTCCTATTTATAAAAAATATATCAAATTTAAATAACCAAAAATATTCCAAGTCACATAAAGCCAGCTTTTTACACTAACTTTAATCTCCGGAAACTCTTATTTAATGGGAAAGGCAAAAATAGAATACTTAGCAACAGCGGTGTGTATAAACTTTTATGTGCTGACTGTGATCATTTCTATATAGGGAAAGACAGGAAGATCTTTTGAAAAGAGATTTCGTGAACACCAATCTGCCTTAACAAATCCTCTAATTTATTCTGAAATGGCTAATCATTGTCACCGTGAGAATCATACTTTTTCTATCGATGATGCCAAATTCTTACATATTAGCGGCAACGGAAATAAATTGGACAGATTAGAGGCCCTAGAAATTTCTAAGTCAGTATACCGATCGGAGCATCTGTTGAATAGTTATTTCCCCAAAATCTCCCCGCTCCTGGCCGAAATTATACCTAGCCTTCCCCTCACCCCTCCCGCCTCCAACGGTTGAAGTGTCTATGTCGGTGCCAATTCGAACAGCATTTAGTCTTGTTTGTACTCCCCTGAAGATGAGGTGAAAGCCTTGAAACCGGTAGGGTTATACCGTCATAAAAAAGTGGAATAAACAGTGTTTGTTAAAAATAAATTACAATAAAATTGTTTAGTTTTAAAAAATGTGACATTTTTGATTCGATAAAATACAATTGATTTGTTTTAAAAATTTGTTTGACGTGAGTTTTTTCAACTCGATTTCTCAAGTTATCGCAATTCAACATCTTTGACTGGCATCTAATGAGCACTGAGAAGATCTTAGTTTCTACCGAAAATTGACTAATTTTAACCTGAGATCCGGTCCTTATCAGGTCCAGATGGGTGTTATTATTTTAATGATTGTATAAGAACTTAAAATTAATATCGTGCGTAAGCAATTAGAGAAACGGGCGTAGTGAATCCTGGAGACAGCCGCTTCCTGGAGGATAATCGTCCATCTATTAACTCTTCTTTGTTGGCTGTTGACTTGTTGTCGTTTGGCTCCAAACTGGAGAAAAACAACTCGCAAAGGGGCATCCCACGTTTTTATACAAAAAATAACAAATTCTTTTATAGCCCTTTCTCTGAATACTTTTGACTTCCAGAGCGCTCCAAAATTAATAGTTTTAAACAAAATTTAAAGCGCTATTTCTGAATACCTGTGAATCCGAGAGCGCTCCTAAACTAATAGTTTAGTAGCGTTCTTGGAGCCACAGACAGCAACTTAGATCCAGTATAATCTAAGGTGCGGTCTGTAATAACTTTAAAATTAAAAGCTCTGAGATTAAAACCTCTGAAATAGGAAAAAATAAATTTCTCTTTTATTGTATAGAGAACAAACCTATTGGGATTAATGCCAAGTGACAATCTCTTTAAAAAAAAAACAGAAATATGTTACAGAGGCCTTAACCTTTACATTCCTGTGCTAAAAAAATCCGAGCGTTCCGATGATGTGTATTCAATACACATCAATACACATGTAAAAATGAGCGATTTAAAATCGTAAAAATAAGAATATTCATAGCCAATCGCTTAAATTAATTAAATTTGAAGTCAAAAGTGATAATAATTGAAGTTTAATACCTGAAAACATGAAAAAAACATCGGCCGACATTCACAAAACGGGCGAAGCGACCACCTCAAACGAAAGCCCGTGAGCTACTGAAGCGAGCGAGATTCTATTTCTTGCGTTTCCATATACCGAAGTAGAATGAGAGTGGGACGTGAATAGCGTCGCTTCCTCACCCATAGCGTTTTTTTTAGAATGAATATACCTACGTCACACACTGGCATACTTTTGATTGTATTGGTGTATTTATTCCCGATTTTCACAAAATTTATCTGATGTGGCCGATAAATGCTAATTATTATTAATATAATTTTTTCATTCAATGCGTAAATGTATTACGGAGGAATACCTAAAATCTGAACCCAGTATTTATTATATTTATAGAGATATTAAAGTTTTTAGAAGCAATGTGTACTATTTACACATCACAGGACAGGAAGGGATAAGTGAAAGACCGGACTGAAAACCTTTTGAAAATATGTGTGGGCAGTAACGGACGTGAAACCCATAACCCGCGGCTTAGAAGACAGGTGGCTTATCAATAAGTCCTCGAAGGCTGTCAATTGTTTACGGCATAAAAAACGAAGAACTTATATGAACAAAAATTGTCATCCAGTTTATTTTTCCGTGTTTTACAATTTGGACTCTTTTTTTATTTTCTTTCTTTTCACTACAGTGGTCGTGTGTGTGTGAGAGAATTTATATTTTTTAATTCTACATATTTATTGAATTTATATTGTAATTGTATCATCTGCGTATTTAGTTTATTTTTTTATATTGTAATTTACGTGTATAACCCTTCCTTCCCTATGATGTGTATCTAGTACAAATTGCTTCTAAAAACTTTAATATCTCTATAAATATAATAAATACTGGGTTCAGGTTTTAGGTATTCCTCCGTAATACATTTACGCATTGAATGAAAAAAATAATATTAATAATAACACTAGTTAAAAAGGTTTTTGTAACAAGGGTAAAAACGGCCATTTTAGGTCAATTTTGTGTGCTGATAACGAATATGAACTTGAAAATGTTCCATCACGTACCTTTTAAGAGAAAACTCTGAAATTAGTTTCTGACTGAAACTGAAGCATTTGAAAGATGAAAAGTTCGAACAAGGGTGAAAACGGATTGTAACAAGGGTGAAAACGGCCATTTTAGGTCAATTTTTGTGTGCTGATAACGAATATGAACTTAAAAATGTTCCATCACGTACCTTTTAAGAGAAAAACCTGATATTAGTTTTTGACTGAAACTGAAACATTTGAAAAATGAAAAGTTCGAAAAAAAATTAAGTGTTGAAGAATTAGAAACTTGGAAAGCCTTTGGAAGAGTTGTTAGTGCTTTCCTAGGTTATAATAAAGCTGACAATTACGAACAGCTTGTACGAGAACCCTTGCAGTTACCAGAATCTAGAATGTCGAATGTCACTGAAAATACACTTCCCGTATTCCTATCTAGACTTTTGCCCAGAGAACTTAGGAGCTTCAAGTGATAAATAAGGGGAAATATTCCATCAGGATATTCACAGAATGGAACAATGATATCAAGGAAGGTGGGATTCTAATATGATATGGGACTACTGTTGGTTTTTTATAGAGAAGGTCACAAAGTACAAGCGGAAAAATGATAGTATTTCATATTTTAACAAAAAAATGTTGCTACTATAGTAATCTGTTTATGGCTGTTTATTGTAATGTAGGGGCTTCTAAGTTACCTTATTTGAGTTTTCATTCAATTTAATCTACAATCTTTAAAAAAAAGTTGATTCGATCAACTTTATAAAAAAGGCTATTTTTTAACAAAAAATTGGTATATCATATAAGGTAAATTTTTCTTATGTAACAACACTGTATTCTGTGTCTAAATTTAGTATTTCAGGATTTTTTTTATTTTCATTGTTGTAATTACGACTTTTGAAATGCGTAAAAACGTACTTATTTTATTAAAACACTCCCCCTTCTGTTACACAAAAATGTTACATGTTAAAAACTTTTCACTGCAATTTTCGAAATCAGCAGGGTCGATTTAATAAGAATCAGCTAATTTAATATCTATTACAGACAAAAAGTTAAAATTTGTTAATCAGTGTAATTAGCATTTATCGGGCACATCAGAGATATTTTGTGAAAATCGGGAATAAATTCACCAATACAAAAAACGCGTGCCAGTGTGTGGCGTAGGTATATTCATTCTAAAAACCACTATAAGTGTTTTTTCATGTTTTCAGCAATTTAATTTCAATTATTATCACTTTTGACTTCAAATTTAATTAATATAAGCGATTGGCTATGAATATTCTTATTTTTCCGATTTTAAATCGCTCATTTTTACATGTGTATTGATGTCTATTGAATACACAGCACCGGAACGCGCGTTCTTTTTAGCACAGGATGGGAAAGGATAAGGGTGTGCGCGTAGGCTGAAAAACGACTGATGACTGCGCGGCCAAGTTCACCCTTTTTAGTCGAAAATCTTGACTTGATGGATTATATGAGGTGAGGAGCCGAGACCGTTTGATAGCTTCTCTCTCAAATACATATTTTTTTCCATTGCCTTAATATACGTGTTTATGAATAACTTCAGGATATATAATTATACATATATACATACAATGTATAGTGTTATCAATAAACCTAAATATATATTTAATTAAAATAATTATTAAAAGTCTTGCAGTTAAGAAATTGAACTCAATTCATACATAAGTATGCTATTTTTCAACACATCATTATTGGTGATTCCGCTATTGTGAATAAACCATTAACAACGTAGATCAAATATATGTTATCATCTACGCTTAAAGACGATATATCTTCCGTGTGACTCCTGAGGAAGGGCCATGCGATAAGCCTGAAACATCGAGTTAAATACTGATACATATCATCACGCTGTGTCCTTTTTGGGGTAGGTCACTTTGGGGTAGGTAAGGTGCTGCTATTCCTGGACTAAGCAATGTGCTACTATTACTGGGCTTTACAAGGTGCCGCTATTACTAGGCTTAACAAGGTGCCTCTATTATTGGGCTTAGCAAGGTGCCACTACTACTTGTATAAGTAAAGTGCTCTAATACTGGACTTAACAAGATGCGGCTATTACTTGCATAACCAAGATGCTGCTATTACTAGGCTTAACAAGGTAGAGCTAATTGCATTAGCAAGGTAGAGGGATCCTCGACCCATCTGACCACATCTTGAACCTCACAGACCTCTCGGATTGTGGTGTTCCTTACACGATCACGCAGTCTTTCCAGCAATAGCACGTAGAGTTCTCATTTCCGTTGTTCTTAGCATAATTTTGGACCTGACAGTGTCCGCCCTCGCTTCGATGCCATATGTGAGCATAGGTCACACACAGGTCTTATAAATGCGTACCTTGCTATCTGTATTCATATATTTATTCCTCCATATAACATCTCTCAGGCAGCCTGCACTATCGTATTTAAGCCTTTTAATGTAACGCGGTTGGTGTAAATAACATTAAGGCCTTCGTTTATCTTGTTCTATGTTGCCACCCTTCTTTAAATGTTCCTTTTAACTCGCTTATTACAAATACACATAACTATAAACTCAATGAGTAAATGATTCATAAAAAATATCTCCCAACCAGTGCTATATGAGTGATTTTTTTTTTATAAAATATTAATTCCCAAATGTGAGATGACCCCATTGACTTTGGATAGCATAATAAGGCTCACTTAACCCCCCATAAATACGGGGGTTGATTTTGAAATATTATATTTATACGTTTACCCAGCTGGAGCCTTTCCGCTTTTATTTATAAAGAAATTTTGTTTACTTCTAAAAAATAATCAAAACATTTCGTACTCCATTGAAATGTAAATAAATTAATTTAATTTTACTATTGACAAATTGTTTGTATTATACAAAACAAATATTTAGATACCCACATAAATATCATCACAGCATTTCCCTGTCGGGGCAGGCAGAGATAACAGAGCACCTGACTTCCCTATCTCGACACACATCCTTCGCTTATTTTACATTCACACACTTTCTCATAAGACTCTTACAATTTCTGTGACTTCATGCTTTTATTTTTTTGAAAATATAATTTACTCGATCCAACCATGTTTCTTTCGCCTTTTCTACCACGCTTTCCATTAACATTAGCCTTTTGTAGTTTTTTTGGCAGTCTTATTTAGTAATTCGTTTTACATACCCAAACCATCTCAGAGTGCTCTTTTTCATCTTATGGTCACATTCATCCCTTATTACTTCATTTCGTATTCTGTGAAGTATTGTCACCCCATGTATTATTTTCTGTGAAGAATTGTCACCTCATGTACTATTTTCTGTGAAGTATTGTCACCGCATGTATTAATTTCTGTGAAGTATTGTCACCCCATTTATTATTTTCTGTGAAGCATTGCCACCTCATGTATAATTTTCTGTGAAGTATTGTCACCACATGTTTTATTTTCTGTGAAGTATTGTCACCCCATGTATTATTTTCTGTGAAGCATTGTCACCCCATGTATTATTTTATGCGAAGTATTGTCACCCCGTGTATTATTTTCTGTGAACCATTGTCCCCCCATGTATTGTATTATTTTCTGTGAAGTATTGTCCCCCATGTATTATTATCTGTGAAGTATTGTCATCCCATTTATTATTTTCTGTGAAGCATTGTCCCCCCATGTATTATTTTCTGTGAAGTATTGTCACCACATGTATTATTTTCTGTGAAGTATTGTCACCCCATGTATTATTTTCTGTGAAGCATTGTCCCCCCATGTTTTGTATTATTTTCTGTGAAGTATTGTCCCCCTATGTATTATTTTCTGTAAAGCATTGTCCCCCCATGTATTATTTTCTGTGAAGTATTGTCCCCACATGTATTATTTTCTGTGAAGTATTGTCACCCCTTGTATTATTTTCAGTACACGCATTTTTGGAGTATTTATTGGGCTTCTTTCATACTTTTCTAGTCAAACTTATTAAAGTTGGTACTAAAATGCTGTTGTAGACTATATTAGCAAATGTTGATAGTGTTTTGTTTGAGAATATTTTTTAAACGGCCCATTGACTTTGTTACTTATCGCTACACCCCCTTCGATACTCGTGCAACCCTTTCATAATTTAAAAAAAAACTACCCAAATAACAGAATTCCTCAAATTGCTTATCCCTAATTACTTTTTTCCGTATTCTATCACGTCATTAATTCTTTTAAGTGCACGTATTTATACAGCATTAGTTCGGCCTCTTTTCAGTCTTGGTTCACGTCCACGTTTCCCTCCCATACATCAATGTTAGTACTTAAATAATGTTGTGGACCATCATCTTGGCGGATTTTGATACAAACCGCTTTGAGTATATATGTTTTAGTGCCCCATTGATATTGTTTTCTACCATTACAAGCCGTTTGATATTTCTCGTAACTCTTTCATAAATAAAGTTATTTTATTGTTGTCGAATGCTTTTTTCTAACTAGATTAAGTATGAAAATACACAAAAACTTCAATGATAAAGGAAAAATAATTTAACTTTATTGAAAATGGTGGTAAGACACTTGTCTACCGATCCGGAGGTTGCGGGTTCGATCCCCGCTGAAACCGATATTTTTTTAAATAGGATTCCAGCCTGGTTAACACTTAGGGCCTATTAAAACACCTTTCTGGTCGGTTGGAAGAGATTACCACATGGCAATAAACACGCCAGGTTAAAAAAATAAATTAAATATGACCGAAGTTATAATTATTCTTTAACCCTCGATTACTCTGAATTAATGCCTTTGCCATTTGTGAAGAAAAGCAGAGTGCGGAGATCGACCACGTGACCTTCGGCACGGAAGAAAAAACAAACATAGCGCAAATGTAAGGGAAAAGAGTGACATAGAAAGACTAAGCAAAGTGTGGATGATGACTCAAGTATGATGTATTGAGTGACACGAAGAAGAACACTCATGGTTAGGTTAGGTTAGGTTAGTTAGGTATGTGCCACAAATGAAGAAAGACAAACTAACGAAACAAATATACAGTGCAAATGTGAGGAAGGCGTGGAAGAGAAATATCGAGGAAAGTATTGTGAGATCAAGTGAATGCTATTTTGAAAAAAAAAAAGGAAATGTTAAATGTCTGAGAAATCGAAGAAGTTATATGAGAAGGTGTATGGATGTAAAGGAGGCAAAAGGTGTAAGTCATTATATGAAATTCTGGTACACTGTCCTATCTGTTTATCCCAACAGCGAAATTGTATAATGTATGTACTCGTATAATATATGTTTTTATACTATATACAGTAAAAAAGCGAGCATCATTTAAAATGTTTTATTTGTTTAACTTGCTTAACAAAAGAAGCGGAAAGCGTCAGAGAGGAAGATAAAGGAAAGTATAGTTGGATCAAGTGAATGGTATTTTGAAATAAGGAAATATAGAAAGTCAGATAAATCGTAGGAGTTGTAAGAGAAGGTGTATGGATGTGGAAGAGGCCAAATATGTGTCGAGATAGGAAAGTCTGGCGTTCTGTCTTCTTTACCTACCTCGACAGGGAGATGGCATATGTATGTTAAAAATTAAAAAAAATTATAGTAAATTTATATTAATGGGTTTGTAACAATTTAGCCAGATATATCGCCTGTTAAGAATCATAGTGGCGAAACTCTAAAAAATCGATTTTCGAGTTAAGACTACCAAATTGCATTAAAATGACTCCTTTTTTATATGCATAAGTGGCGAAAGTATATTTCAACTCCTTGCCACTTCAAAGAAACTCAAAAATTAAGTTAACTCGAAAAATTTTTTTTTTGGAGTTTCGCCAATATGATTCTCAACAGGCGATATGTCAAGGGGTGCACCAGTGAAAATATTTCGGAACCGTTGCTTTATATAAATATGTTATTTTCTCAAAATTTTACATTATACATAATCAAAAAAAATTTAATAATAAACAAATAAATAACATATACATGACAGACCGTATATTTATGAGGATTATTTATAAGAAAATATTTAGAAAATAAATCATTTTGTAAAAACATGTAGATGATCGTATCTGACAAAACTGCAATTAAGTTGTCGGTGTTATTTTTGCATGAAATTCTGTTGTATCATGGGCAATCAGCAACACAGGCGTCGTTTTGCTATGACTTACGAAGGTAGAGGTAGGCATATTTAACAGTATACTGTATTTACTTAGTCTGCCTACGAGCCCAGATAATTATGGAAGCGAATGAGTCACCGGGACTATTAAGCCGGACACAGCAATTATTCTTGAATTAAAAGCACTCGGCTTACGCAATCGGTAATCTTGGTCAAACGGTGCCGACATTCAGGTATCCTTGTCCACAAATTCATTATTTGACGGACCCTCCGTTTAAACGGTAACATTTGCGAACAATCTACGATATTTTTACTAGATCGCAGAGTAGCAGTTATGTTACTCGCTTTGAAATTCATCACAGAGCGGTCTCCCAAATGAAGAGCAGTCCTCATCAATAATGATAAACTCCGTGGTTTTGTAGGTAAGACACGTTGCTTCCACCTGGGGGTTTAAGCTTTGATTCTTGATGGTACCCGAAACAAAATACATACATATATCCATACCATAACACTATGTCTGTCGGGGTAGGCTAAGTGGATATAGCACCAGACTTATCTATCTTAAATAAATAAATATAGGTTTATTGATAGCAACATAGTATGTACATAATACATTTAAATATACTTCAAGAACACATAAATTGCAGAGAATACAGTAAAGACAGAAGCTATCAAAAGGTGTGGGCTCATCTAATAACACCCCCCCCCCCCCCCCCCCGACCAAGATACACCCCACCAATATAGGGTGAGCCCAGCCACGGGGACACCAGATGTTTTTCAGCCCACATCTTGACATACATCCTAAGCCTCTTCCATATCAATACACCTTCTCACGCAACTTTTACGATTTCTCTGAATTTTGATACTAATAAACAGTAATTTATTTAAGTAAATACATTACATAAAACTAACAATAATGACAAATTAATACATCTGGTTACAAATTAGCAAAAATGTGTCAGTTTGTTAAAATCAAATAATATTTGGTGACGTTTGTCAAAAATCACTACGTTAGTCTGCATTGGCTAGGGATGGGGTATACGATAATTGGATTTTCGATTGGCTAGGGATGGGGTATACGATAATTGGATTTTCGATTTTTTTTCGATTTCGAGTTGATGCCATGTGATGCTGCCATGCTTCCTGATTTCATCTATCCAGCGTATCTTCGGTCTTCTTCTGGGCCTCTTTATGCATCTTGGGTACCATTGGATTATTTCGGATGTCCATCGGGAGTCTGACATTCCGGCTACGTGTCCGGCCCAGAATTCACTTAATTCTTTTGCACATCTTTATAAAGTCTTCTACCTTTGTTATATTGCGAATCTAGGTGTTTTGTTTACGGTCTCTTTTAGTATATCCCAACATGCATTTTTCCATGCCCCTTTGTGCGGTCTGGAGCTTTTGTGTGTTCTTTACTGCGAGCGTCCATGTCTCGCAGCCATACGTAAGTACTGGAAAAATGCACTGGTTGTAAACCCTTCGCTTCAAGGATATTAGATTACTTTTGAAGATGTTGTTCAAACGTCCAAATGAGCGTCACGCTAGTTTTGTCCTTCGTGCTATTTCCTCCGATATGCCACCTACTATATAACTAACTAGAAATTTTGAGTTTTTAGTGGCTTTTCAAAACATGCCAATGGAGCGAGTCTAATATTAGTATCTAACTGGTTTCAGAGTCAAACTGCGTTAAAAAGGACGACTTAAAAAACTGTTAAAGCTAATAAAAAAATCTATGTTTGAGTGTAGCGCAAGACCATGATCGAAAAGACGCTGAATATTTTCGGCGAGATAAAAGGGGATGGCGGGACAGTTAAGAATATTATACAATAATGACAGTATGTGAATTTACCCTTTTAAGTACGTATACATCAGGAAAAGGAGATAAAAGAAATTAATTTAGATGCTAGGATAATATAATACACGTGTATATATTGTAATGCATACAGATGATGGAAGGATACGAAAGGTATTGAATGACGATAGGAAACAAGGTTAATTGGGTATTAAAAAAAACATACTCAAACCAAAGGGAATCCAAATATGCTAAGAACACGATTCAGTTTGGTAGCTAGATATATTAGTGCCAACTTTAAAGTATGGGAGTGAAACGTGATGGTATGGGCACGTTGGACGCAGAGCACCCGATCACATTGTGAACCAGGCGATCTCCATGGATCTTCCTCGAATAACAACCAGAGGAAGACCAAAGAATTCATGGGTGGTGCAAAAAGATAACCTGATGTAGAGGCACGGCCTGGGGGACGTAGTCCGGGACAGAAGAGCATACAACCTGAGGACGAGGAGAGCTGACCCCAACAGTCTTCGCAGACAATGAGTTGGGATGGAGCCAGGGAAAAGAAGAGAAGAAGTTTGGTAGCTAGATATATTAGTGCCAACTTTAAAGTATGGGAGTGAAACGTGGGCAAGTTAAGAATAATTGTTGTGTGTCTGCACCGTGGAGAACATGTGACCTTTCGATGTGTGACAAAATACAGTACGAAATAATTTAGCATGAACGTGAACTACGGACTAATATTATTAGTGAAATACGACGTCCTCCGTGGTCTAGTTGGTAAGATCTTGTTTTCCGACCCAAGGGTTGAGAGTTCAATTCCTGTTGATACCCATTTATTTCATTAAAATTTATGATTATATACTCGTATGTATACCATTTATTTCATTAAAATTTATGATTATACACTCGCATGTATACCATTTATTTCATGAAAATTTATGATTATATACTCGTATGTATACCATTTATTTCATTAAAATTTATGATTATATACTCGTATGTATACCATTTATTTCATTAAAATTTATGATTATATACTCGTATGTATACCATTTATTTCATTAAAATTTATGATTATATACTCGTATGTATACCATTTATTTCATTAAAATTTATGATTATATACTCGTATGTATACCATTTATTTCATTAAAATTTATGATTATATACTAGTATGTATAGCATACACATAAATTACACCCAAAGCCGAACGCTATGTCTAGTTTTTATTTATTTATTGTAATTTATTTTTATCAAACACTGTTTATTCCACTTTTTTATGACGGTATAACCCTACCGGTTTCAAGGCTTTCACCTCATCTTCAGGGGAGCGCAAACAATGTATTTAAACCTCCACAACGTTAATGCCTTAACTATAAACAACATATTTATTTATTTATTTTGTCAAAACAGGCTCAGCTTAATTACTTTGAAAAATACAAGAAATGTTAACATTAAAAATACAGAAAAATTTTATAGAATAAAAAAATATATATATATATAAAATAATGTATACATATATACACACAAACATACACATATTCAAAGTCACTTAAGTACGTTGATGAGTGCTTTATAACGCGCTCAATCTTAGAAGAAAATTTACTTTTGCTTTTGGTAATGTGATATGAAATATGTCAATATCCGAAGCAGTCCCGTTCAGAAGAGTTAAGGCCCTTCCAACAGGCATAGCGGCTGGAAGACCCGTTCTTGCGTATGTGATTGAGAACAGTTTTTGCCGGCGCAGTCTAGTGTAATTGTTAGGATCATTTAACGCTAATCTTTGAAGTAATGCTGGGCAGGTCATAACACCTCGAACGAGTTTGACAACGTATACCAGGAGACGCAGATCTCTTCTTACGCTCAAGGAGTTTTACCCGAACATTTCCAGCAGAAATTAAGTAGGGTAAAGCCATGGATAGACACCAAACTCACTCAAATAGATATATAGTTTTTTTTGTACTTTCTCCACCATGAGTGAGTTCTGCGCCCCCACCGGGCTCCAAACGTAAGCATTGCTTTCTAGTTTGCTACGGATCAATGAATTAAATAATGTTTATATCGGAAGATCTAAAAACGTTTCTTTGAAGCTCGTTGTGCCTTGAATTTTCTGCGGTTTTCTTACTAAATAAATAATCTAATCTAATGGCTACAGCCTCTAACTTCCTACCCTTACAATTATGTTTATTTTGTTAATCTAAAGAGTTTGCTATTATGGTATTTTTTCAGTCTTTCGTATGGTGTCCCTTAACATATCCAAATTGATCTTTGGGACACATTGAAGAACGCGACCGACAGACACTATTATTTAGGCACTCCTAATCGAACCTTCGAGTTGAGAACTTCTAAATTTGGCACAAAATTCGCGGTGCGCAATTTCACGTATTAGCAACAAAACCGCATCAGCAGTCGCCCACGTATTCGGAACGAGGCATTATTGTTACCAAACGGTTTTATTGACTAGATTGGGACGTTTTTTTTTTTAATTTTATTTTTTGTGTACCATCGAGAATCGAACTTACCAACTAGACTTCGGGGCTGTTAATTGATGATTCAGATAAATTAAAGAGCGTGACCAGGAGATATCATTATCTATGGTATCATTAATTGAGACTTCGGGTTTAGAATAGTTCCATTCGAATGAATGAATGCATAAGAAATAACGAGAGGACATTATGAGTGCATTGCACGAGCCAATGCATAATATGATAATTGTTGACTGGTCGGTGAAGGCAAGAGACACAAAGCCAAGCAGACAGACATAAAGGTGGGCAGGGAGTAGGATGGACGGTAACCGGATGCGGACACGGCCTTGCGCCGGTCCAAGAGGGATATAACTGGACACCGCCCACAAGACTGGTGGAGTGGCGTGGCGTGTATCCGACAGGGGTGTGCCTTATCAACGATAACTTTTTATATTTCAAATAATACTTGTAGAAATAGGGAGGATGCTCTTAAAACAACACCAGTAAAGAAACTCTACCAACTAATCAGTATCGCCCCACCGGATATTCGTAGAAGTGTTCTTGCAGTTGGCTTAAAAATAATATTGTAAAACAAGTCCAGAACTCAAGACGGGGTTGTCTTGAGTCCAGGATTTGTTTTGAATTGAGTGTTAGAAATAACATCCTTTGAAAACTCACTGGGTCGTCATGGAGAGTACAGCTGCACACATAAAGAGTGTAAGTTATTGTACTTTGCTGGTTAGCAACAGAATATTCAACTTCAGTTTGGAATGGCTTGCCACATGCTAGACAGGTTGATATCACCATGAACGAAACCTGGAGAATAATAACAGGATGCTTAAGAGCAACACCGGTGAAGACAATGTACCAACTGATCAGTGTTGCCCCACCTGAGATTCGTAGAAGTATTGGAGCTGACATAGAAATAACAAAATAGGTCCAGGACCCAAAACAACCTTTATATGGTCATCATCCAGCCATATCGATATTGATATCTAGAAATAGTTTCATAAAGAGAGCACAAAAACTGACAATGCCTCTGGATAAAGCGCGTTCTCTGAAGAAGAAATATAAAAAAACACCTGATGACTGAATCAAGCTTTTGAAAAAGATGACCCCTGGAGCCTTACTGTTGTAGCTTATTTGGAGAGGTACATGTAATGCATTGGACTTCCGTGCGGAAGGTTGCCGGTTCGAGTCCTGCGCTGTGCAGGGCTCGAACCCTTCGAATGACAGAGGTATTTTTTCCGCGTAGTATTCAATGGGGAGACAATGTATGACAGAGTACGGAATGAGGTAATTAGGGATAAATGTGAACTAAAGGCTGATTGGCTTCTATTACACTTCTGTTGTATACAATACAACCTAGCGAGCTTATTGTCATGTGGCAATCTTTTAGAACCAAGCAGAACGATGCTAAAGATGCCTTAAGTTGAAACCAGACAATTTTTTTTAAGAAAATCTGGATTCCGACAGGAAACGAACCCGCAACCTCCGGGGTGGGAGACAAGTATCTTGCCAACTAAGCTACGGAGACCATTGATGTATTAAGTAAAATGAAGAAGAGCGAACTGTGATGGTTTGCGCATGTAGAACGAATAAATAAAGAAATACTAACAAAACAAGTATTAAGTGCAAATTTAAGTGGAAAGCGTGGTAGAGAATGTTTATTTATTTATTTAACACTTTTATTGCAATACAATCTGGCGGGCTTATTGCCAGGCGGCAATCTCTTCCAACCAACCAGACAAAAGTAAATGAAGCAAGTTACATGGTCGCATAAATAATTCAAATGACTATCCATCCACACGAAATCCATAAACACACACGTGAGCACATGCCCATGAACCCCACAAAGACGGACAATCACCCGAACATTATTTTTCATATAAAGTGAGATATCACCAATCAAAAGGAAAGGAAGGGATGGTGGAGAGGAAAGGGAAAGAAAAATCAGGAATGAAACACGTTATTTTACTGACTAGAAATTAAAAGTTTTTTTCAGTCACATGTGTAGTTGGATTAAGTGAAAGAAGGAATGACCTTATAAAGTCAGAGAAATCTTAAGAGCTATACAAGAAGGTGTATGGATATGGAAGAGGCGAAATATGTATGCCGAGATAAGAAAGTCTAGTGCTCTTTCTTCTCTGCCTATCCCAATCGGCGTGAAAAACGGCGTGTTGGTATGATTGTATATTTAATAAAAATTCATAAAAAAGTTAGACTTACAATCGATATACTCGTAAATCGTTTTGAAAGAGTGTTTAAAGCACATAATAAAGTAAAGAAAATATAAATATTCAATAAATTAGGTCTGAAAGTAAAACAAACCAGTAAATATTATAAAATGGGTTGTGAATCGAGCCCGAGACATCAGATAGCTACGTGATGACATTTAGATTCGTTTATTGATTTATCAATCTGGCACAATCTGGCACATTCTGTAATGGGAGTTGCATTCCTGACGTTCTATTCTAGGAACCACACAGATGGTTCGATTCGGGAAATCAAGAAATTCCCACCGAGTGACGTCGTGGCCCAATATTAGGAAAGTATCCGTATATTTAGAGAACAACAATATTTATGAAACCATCTTGGCGCTTACATTCCTGAAAAAGCATAACAACACTATAAAAACAGAGAGGAAGTAAAATTTGTATGAAACAAAAGTGAAAACCGAAACATTAGGGCATGTCGAGGAAATGTATCATGGAAGTGTGTTCGCACCGGATGGGCGCGCCACGTGTGATATTGAAAGAAAAGAAGCAGCAGGTAGAGGAGTATGAAGCGACTGGAGTATTTCAAGAGATGCAGAGATATACATACGATATACCATCACGTTATTTCCCTGTCAAAGTAGGCAGAGAAAACAGAGCCGCATACTTTCATATCTTGACACATATCCTCAGCGTTTTCTACATCCGTAGACCTTTTCATACAATTTCTACGATTTCACTGACTTTTTTCGTTTCCTTCTTTCAGAATATCATTAATTTTATCCAATTATACTTTCTTTGGTCTTCTTCGCTTTTTACTCAAATTTGCACCAGCTGGTCGCTCATTATACAATAGTATGTTAGTCGCAAAATAAGGACATGCAAACGAAACTTGGAAGTGGCAAAAAAGTGATGAAAGAAGATAAACGTGGTAGAGATGAAATCCAAAAATAATGTACTAAATGAGAAATTAGGATATGAGGAAAAACTACGGATTGAAAGAAAAATACACATACGCCATTTCCCCGTCAGGGTAGGAAGAGAGAAAAGAGCGCCAGACTTTTCTATCTTGACACACATCCTTAGCCTCTTCTACATCCATATAACTTATACGTTTCCTTCTTTCAGAATATTATTTACTATACTTGATCTAACAATACTTTCATTGGTCTTTCCTCAGACCCTTTCCACTGACATTTGTGTTACATATAATATTTATAAGTTTTGTTAGTCTTTCTTCATTCATTCGTTCCACATGCCCAAATCATCTCAGCGTGCCATTCTTAATCCTACTCCACACATCAGTCATAAGTTCCCATTAATCCGTTATTACTTTATTCCGTATTCTGTCATACATTGTCGCTCCATGTCTAAGTCCTTTGTTTTATTCGTTCAATACAGTTACTTTTTGACCATTCATAAGATAACGAAAATGAGTAGTTCTTCGTGCTCTTGCAAATAAAAGAATAAAACATTTTGATAGGTTAGGCTAGGTAAGGTAAGGTAAAGTTAGGTTAGGTTTTTTTTTTAGGAGTAGAGTTGTGGAGGTTAGGTTGTAGGTGAGCTACCTTGCTTATCACGTACAAGGTTACAGGATCGTGGTGGCTTTTTATCCGTAGCGAACTGTGTCGCCAAGGATTTTTCCCCTTTTTTGTGTTCCCTGTTCTCGCTATTCTGTATTTCATGTGTGTGTTTGTGTGTGTGTATGTCTGGATATGTGTGCGGGACGTGAAGGAACGCGTCTGTGCACGGCTTATATGGGTCCCATCCCGGCATTTGCCTTACGACTGGGGAATCACAGCAAACCCAGTCGGGATGTTAGGTTAGGTAAGGTTAGGTTAGGTAAGGTTAGGTTAGGTTAGGTAAGGTTAGGTTAGGTTAGGTTAGGTAAGGTTAGGTTAGGCTAGGTAAGATTAGGTTAGGTTAGGTTAGAGTGTGTGATGGTCACATATCGGAATGTTCATAAAGGTTTCTTGGTAGTCTGTCTTCCTGCAGTCTTCTTACTGAATATGTTGTTCTTAACATATGAAGATACGACGATTTAACATATGAAGATACGATGATTATTCATAGCTAACACCTTGTATTCTTGCACTAACCTTATTTTATTTTACATACATAGCATCATGTTGTGTCCCTGTTGGGTCCCTTTTATTATTGTTCCTGTGACATCAAGCGCTCCAAAGCTTGCTGGATTAATGAAGTTTACCAGGAATTTATATGTTCTTGCTAGCAAACGATCATCATCATTCTGTCATGTAGCTCATGACTGAGCTGACGACTTCCCTCCATCCATCCCTGCACTGTGCGGCTCGAAGACCCGTTGTTAAGAGAAGTCCAGATTCTTCCTCTTGTACGTTGTCCTTCCACGCTTCCAGTAACCACAAACCTCTCCAATTTGTCTCCTTGGCCACAAGCAATGTGCCCAAAGAATCGGAGGACTCGTCGAAGGCGTCATGTTGACAATCTGTCAATGATTCTCAGTTATCCGAGAATAGAGGCATTAATTCATCTTACTATTCATGGAATTCGTAACATCCTTGTCCAGCATCACATTTCAAATGGATCTATTCTACGTTTCCCGCTTGCTCTCAGAGTCGATGTGTCCACGCCATACATTAATAGAACGAATACGAGAGAGTAAACTAGAAATTGTAATTTATTTTTATCAAATACTGTTTATTCCACTTTTTTGTGACGGTTCCTACGGGTTTTAAAGCTTTCACCTCATCTTCAGGGGAGCACAAACAAGACTAAATTCAGTTCAAACTGGTACCGATATACACGCTTCAACGGTTGGGGGCTGAGGGGTGAGGGAGGCATGGGACGATTTCGGCTAAGAGCGGAGAGATTTTTTTGGATATAACTGTTCATCAGATGTTCGGATCGATGTACTGACTTTGAAATTTCTAGGGCCTCTAATCTGTCCAATTTATTTCCGTTACAACTGATATGTAAGAATTTGGCATCATCGATAGAAAAAGTATGGTTTTCACGGTGACAATGATTAGCCATTTCAGAATAAATTAGAACCGGTAGGGTTATACCGTTACAAAACAGTGGAATAAATAGTGTTTGATAAAAATAAGTTACAATGTCTTTAAACCTCCACAACGTTAATGCCTTAACTATAAACAACATAATCTAGACATATTTTCGTTATGATGGCGATATTGTTACTCTTCCATATTTTTCCAGCTTTAACATCAGCAAATGATAGTTATGAACAAAAAATTATCACGGAAACCTGGCAAAAAGGCCTTCATCCTTATTGGATACAATACAACCAGCCAGCTGATCTGATCTGATCTGACGATAAAACTATTTATGAATTCATAGCGATGTTTCACTTTCGTCATAATTGTATAGCAGTTGTAACAGGTGCCCAGAATGACTTGCGGGTATCGCAAGGAGGTGTAATAGCTACCTACACCTATACAATGTTGTGAAGAATTTTGAGCAAAAACTACTTGTTACATCACGTAGGCCAACTGCTTTTTATAAAATTCCTTTTTTTTTCGTTGGAATATATTTCAAATAATTTACTTGGTCTTGACTTCTACGATAAGATTTTTTTTATATACTCGTATATTCAGAAGCTGTTATTTAAAGAGTCTCTTTTCCATTGCCTATAAAACTTCAGTGGCCTAGTTAGTAAGATACATATCGTGCAAACCGGGGGTTGCGAGTTCAATTCAATAAAGGTTTTTCACTTTTTCCTCTTTTAGAATTTCTCCCTTAATGAAGTTATACGAGGGTTGCTACTTAAGTTTTGAGATATGGCGACACCAGTGTAGATAAATCAAATCAGACATCAGCATCGTAAAGTTGGACGTTTTTAATGGTATACGTGCTCAGAAGTTTTCTCATACGTGTGCTATTTGTGTTGTTTACAGTGACTTGAAAAATTCATCTTGGCGAAAAATGGAATTAAATAGTGAACATTTTCGTGCGATGATTTTTTATAATTTTCGACGTGGACTAACTCAACAACAGTGTGCCGATCAACTCGCTTCGACTTTTGATGATGAAGCACCATCCCGGGCCACTGTGTTTCGCTGGTTTTCCAAATTCAATCGTGGTCTTAGTTCGCTTCAGGACGAATTTCGTGAAGGTCGTCCAAAATCGGTTGTTGTGCCAGAAAACATCGATGCTGTGTGTGAACTAATATTGCAAGATCGTCATGTGACTTATCGTGAGATTGAGGCATGTTTGGGTATTAGTTCCACTCACATACATTCAATATTGCATGAACATTTGGCCGTCAAAAAGATTTGTTCGCGTTGGATACCGCATAATTTGACAATCGCTCGAAAAAAGGCTCGTGTCGATTGGTCCAAAGAAATGTTGAAAAAATTGGATTGCGGTGCTTCAAAAGACGTCTATAACTTCGTGACAGGCGAAGCGAATGGTGGCTTGTTTCTTCGGTATAAATAATCATGTTGCAACAGTGCCTTTAGTGAAACGTCGTACGGTCAATATGAATGGTACACCAACATTTGTTTGCCAGAAGTGTTCGGAGAAATGAGGAAAACCAACCGCCGAAGAAGGACCATTCTCCACCACGACAATGCAAGCTCTCACACATCGGCTCAAACAAGTGACTTTTTGAGCACTCAAAACATCGAATTGATGGGTCATCCACCATACCACCCAATGACTTCTTTTTATTCCCGAACATCAAAAATAAATTGCGAGGTCAACGTTTTTCGACGCCTGAAGAAGCGGTTGATGCGTTCAAAACGCATGTTTGGAAATTACCTTATTCGAAGTGGAAAAAGTGCTTCGAAAATTGGTTCAAACGTACGCAAAAGTGTATTGAGTATTTTTAAAAACAAATAAGCCATTTTCGATGATAAATATTTTATTTTACTAGTCTGTCTCAAAACTTAAGTAACAACCCTCGTAGAAATAATAAAATAATAATTTATCTAGTGCCGTTTAAAGAGCAGACTGCCCAAGGGCGCTCTAACTCGAAATTCAAACAAACCATAATATAATTGACAAATTAACAACATTATAAAATAAATTTATATGGGTTGACTCTAAGGATAAGAAAGTGGCGACTGCGGCCATTAGATGAGATATGTCCTCGGATCTGCATATGTGTAGAGAAACATATTTTGCAAGAAAACATGCCAAGGAAGACTAACTTCAAAGAAACCATTGTAATTTCAAAATATGATAGTTACATATTCGGATTTAGGTGTAGTGTGGTCTACGTGTGTGGTGTTCGTACATTTATCAATAAAATTGTGGGCTTACGCATTTATAATAAACTTGAACTCTACGGTTAGCCTTTTCCAACGAAATAAATTTTTAAACTTATTATTTATAGTTAAGGATTTAACCCAATGAAGGTTTGAATACACTGTAATTTGTTTAGTAAAACACTGTTAATTCCACTTAACATAAAGTTAAAACCTTTTATGCTCCCTGAAGAAGATGTGAAAATCTTGAAACCGGTAAGGTTATACCGTTATGTTAAGTACCACAAACAGTGTTTTTTCGAAAACAAATTACAATTAATTTTAAATGTTTTCTGGATGATAAAATAAAATAAATCTTCTTTTTTCGTATTATTTTTTGGGCCATATCATTTTTTATTTGCTTACTACGGATCTGGACTATCAATCATATTTTTATTTGTTTACCTGATGGTATGCGTTAAAGATATAATATATGTATGGTATTTTGTCTGATTTTTATGTTGGTACGAATATCCCCCCCCCCCCCCCCATAAACTTTTTCAAAATATCCTTCGTTTTATGTTAACTTGGCATTGCGGATTCTGTCTTTCAGAGTTTTTCAAATATTCACCGCAACATTTTCATCTTATAAGCTCTTAAAATATTTGCGGTTCTTCTTACATCCATTATAATTTATCTTCCGAGGGTTGGCTTAATTAGAACACTGTTTTTTTTTACATTTGGGGTTTCAATGAATTCTGGATCGGATTTTTTGTCTTTCTATATTAAAGAAGAGTATTACAGGCATTTCAATATTTTGTCGTTCTATATTAAAGAAGAGTATTACAAGAATTTCAATATTTTGTCGTTCTATATTAAAGAAGAGTATTACAGGCAGTCTAGATTCATCTTGAGATCTAGCTCTCGTGATGATTCGAAGAATTTCAATACTTTGTCGTCCCATATTAAAGAAGAGCATTACAGGCATTTCAATATTTTGTCGTTCTATATTAAAGAAGAGTATTACAGGCAGCCTAGATTCATCTTAAGATCTAGTTCTTGTGATGATTAGAAGAATTTCAATACTTTGTCGTCCCATATTAAAGAAGAGCATTACAGGCATTTCAATATTTTGTCGTTCTATATTAAAGAAGAGTATTACAGGCAGCCTAGATTCATCTTAAGATCTAGTTCTTGTGATGATTAGAAGAATTTCAATACTTTGTCGTCCCATATTAAAGAAGAGCATTACAGGCATTTCAATATTTTGTCGTTCTATATTAAAGAAGAGTATTACAAGAATTTCAATATTTTGTCGCTCTATATTAAAGAAGAATATTACAGGCAGTCTAGATTCATCTTAAGATCTAGCTCTCGTGATGATTCGAAGAATTTCAATATTTTGTCGTTCTATATTAAAGAAGAGTATTACAGGCAGCCTAGATTCATCTTAAGATCTAGTTCTTGTGATGATTAGAAGAATTTCAATACTTTGTCGTCCCATATTAAAGAAGAGCATTACAGGCATTTCAATATTTTGTCGTTCTATATTAAAGAAGAGTATTACAAGAATTTCAATATTTTGTCGTTCTATATTAAAGAAGAGTATTACAGGCATTTCAATATTTTGTCGTTCTATATTAAAGAAGAGTATTACAGGCAGCCTAGATTCATCTTAAGATCTAGTTCTTGTGATGATTAGAAGAATTTCAATACTTTGTCGTCCCATATTAAAGAAGAGCATTACAGGCATTTCAATATTTTGTCGTTCTATATTAAAGAAGAGTATTACAGGCATTTCAATATTTTGTCGTTCTATATTAAAGAAGAGTATTACAGGCAGCCTAGATTCATCTTAAGATCTAGTTCTTGTGATGATTAGAAGAATTTCAATACTTTGTCGTCCCATATTAAAGAAGAGTATTACAGGCATTTCAATATTTTGTCGTTCTATATTAAAGAAGAGTATTACATGCAGCCTAGATTCATCTTAAGATCTAGTTCTTGTGATGATTAGAAGAATTTCAATATTTTGTCGTTTTATATTAAAGAAGAGTCTTACAGGCATTTCAATATTTTGTCGTTCTTTATTAAAGAAGAGTATTATAAGAATTTCAATATTTTGTCGTTCTATATTAAAGAAGAGTATTACAGGCAGTCTAGATTCATCTTAAGATCTAGCTCTCGTGATGATTCGAAGAAATTTTTTAAAGTCTTTGAGTTTTAAAAATTAAAACTAAAAAGATGAGCTTTTTAGTTTTTTTTTCTCTGTCACCTTGAGACATCTTACGTCCACTTTTAAGCGGTTGAAGTGGTCGACTTGTCGAGAGCTTTCCCGCCGGAAGTGGGCGCGGTCCGCCCCGTCTCAGAAACCTTCAAAACGTCGCCACTTCCGGAACTGTGTCACGAGGCTCCCTCTGCCGCCAAAACATCCTTCAAACTCCACACCAGGGACGTGACACACCGATTGAATAATGTGTTAAAAATATGTCCGGGATAACTAAATTAGAACTATTGACTTATTTTCATTTGTTTGATAAGATAAGCCTTCTATTTATTTTTTAAAAGTGTGGTAAATAAAGTATAACGATAGAAGGATCGATGTGTTCAAGATGTGGTCCTGGATAAGAAAGCTGCAAGCATCTTGGACAGAAATAAGAATAAATGAATCTACTCGTATATTACAGAAACTTTATATAAACACTCTTTTCTCCACATTCCAACAAAAAGTATATTTCACTTCTTGGATACATGTCGAGACACAGTGATACATGTCGCGAAAAGACTACCATGATAATATTGACTAAGGTCCAAAAATGAAATGACACCAGAAACCTTAATAATGGATGTACAAATTTAATTGGATCTAAATCATCATCATCTATACGTTCCATCAGGAGTATAGTGATGCCATGAAAGCCTGGTCGTCCATGTCTTTCCATGTCAGGTTGAACGAAGGGCTCACCAATAGACTCACTATGGTAAAACTCGTACTGTGTAGGCTAGACGTGCGCGAGTTCCTTATGGTTGATAAACAACAGATGCCTTGGGAGGATGATGGCCATCTGGTGCTGTGATCATGTTACTGTCCGTTTTCGGACGTAACATCAGCCAATAAGCACCACAGTTAAAGTAAAGCGCTAGAAGTCGTTATGTTACATATTAAAGTTGCCACCTGGTGGCTGGCGTTAAGAAGCTATCTACTGTAAATTCTAAAATCGTTCTTAGAGATGTTAGTGTTTCATAACAGTTATTTAAAATTCAAGCCTAAAAGTGTGGCCTTCTTCTGTCTACGAGAGACGATGAATTGGCGCAGCATCTTCGAAACATGTCCGACTGTTGACGTGGAGTTCAATCCTAGACCCGTATCCCCTCCTACATCCGCTGCAACCATGGAGAGAATCCTCTGGTTCCTAATTGGAACCAGATGATTGTTTGCTTTTGATAAGTGACGAATATCCTGGTAAGTGGCTCTTTATTAAAAAAATGTTGAATAGATTATTAAAATTATTTAATCCGAAAAATCAGGTTTGAAATTTTCCCCATCCCTAGTTTAATACAAACCAAGCAGGAATCAGAAAAGCCAAGTAAGTGAATCTAAAGCAGGCCTATCAGACGTCTTTCTTAACAGTACGTGCCATATCTTGGGAAGGTTCAGGAGGCAATCTTGGAGATCGCTTCTCAGTATGGTTACACTATTTTCTAATAACCTTATTTATTTAAAACTGATAACGTCACTATTTTAGATATATTTTGTCAACGTTTCGTGTCCAATTCAGATAATTTAGTTGACTTGAGTTTATATTGCATATTCATCATATTGTAATTTATTTTATCAAACACTGTTTATTCCACTTTTTGTAACGATATAGCTCTACCGGTTTCAAGGCTTTCACCTCATCATCAAGGGAGCACAAACAAGACTAAATTATGTTCGAACTGGACCGAGATACACGCTTCTTACGGTAAACATTCGGGTTGGGGACTGGGGGCTGAAGGAGGCATGGGTTAACATCAGCGAGCAGCGGAGAGATTCTTGGTATATATGTGTTTGCCAGATGTTCACCTCGATGTACTGACTTAGACATTTATAGGGCCCCTAATATGTCCAATTTACTTCCATTACTACTGATATGTAACAATTTCGAACAGAATTCAGTATTGTTCGTGCTCCCCTGATAATGAGGGGAAAGTCTTGAAACCGGTAGGGTTATACCGTTACAAAAAGTAGAATAAACGGTGTTTGATAAAACAAATTACAATGTCTTTAAACCTCCACAACGTTAATGCCTTAACTATAAATAATATTATATATTCATCATATTTAATTATATTTGATAAAATCTACGATTCATTCTTAAATCAAAGAATATATTATAAATTTATATAAAATAGTTGCAACCCGTGAAATATTCACGGAAGTAAAACAAATTCTACATTTATGAAAATACATATTCATAAATGTAAAATTTGTTTATATATATATCATTTATACATCGTCCCCTTTTACACCGATTCAAAAATTGTTAGCTAGGTATTTAAAATTCGTTCAGTTATCACGGACCCACCGAGATTCAAATTTCAAATTACTTTCGGAGATAATCCAAGTATTCGACAGCCGTATGGGCTTTGGCCTATTTATACTATGATATATACTTATGCTTTAGTTTTGTTTCTAATTCAGATAATTAAGCTGATTCAATTATGCTATTTATTATTTTAGAAATGTGTTGATGTTTTGTTCCTAATTCAAATAATTAAGTTGTTTCAAGCATATATTTTCATTATATTTCAAATATATGTGTAGGTTTTCTTCTCAATTCAAATAATTAAGATGGTTTTATTGTATTAGGTGTTAACATAAATTGTGTCCGTTTTTTTTTTCAATTTAAAAATGAGCACTAAAAGTAAAACAAAATGGTAAATGTTATACGTCATTCGAAAGAAAATTTTTTGCTCAACAAGATATTGTGTTTGCTTTTACGTTACATATATTATTTTATTTGATTACAAGCCTTCAAAATGGAATGTCAAGTAGACGAAAGTGAGCATTTTCGACACTTCCTTCTGTTCCCGTTCAATCGAGGGAATAAAGCTGCCACGATTTTTGTTGTTTTCGCTTAAAACATGTGGAACCCAAACGCCTAACTTCTGGACTTTTCCCATTGATTTTAGGCGGTATACAGTTATATGACATCCGCAAAACAAATACAGACGTCCGACACCAACGATAGATTGCCGTCAAGTGATCCTCGTTATATTTTTGTATAATAAAAATGATAAATTTTGTACGCGTCTTATGTCCAAAAAAAAGGATTTGATTTAAGAATACATTAATTATATTATTTAAGATATATGTCTTAAGTACTTTTCCGATTCAATAATTGAATTATCAAGAGTTTCTTTTCGTGTATTGAAAATGCCAGAGCGACCGCAGACATAATAAATATTATTCAGATACCAATTTGTTATCCTTCGTCTAGGAGTGTAACGCTCAGAAGATAAAGGAAAAAAATAAATAAACTCTTATTGATAAATGTAAACATTTTGATTAGCAAATTGAATTTAATCTCATTCAATATACGAAGTTCACGTTAATTAATTCATTGGGCGTTTTATTACTGATTTACTTAATTTATTAACTTAAAAATCAAACGTGACTCAGTCAATTAATTATGCTACTTTATCAAACGGTCAATTATTTTTTTATGTATCGTGTTTTAAAAAACGGTATTTTATTTTCAAAAAAATAAACGATAATCTTAAAGCCCAAAGTCAAAAGGTATAAAAAGAAAATTAAAAAATACAAATTGTAACTTTAAAAAAATTACTTGAATAAGAGAGAAATTCTTAAACATACCAAACTATTATACCTTTAAACGGACTTGAACCAAATAGTAAATTTGTTTGAACTGATATTCGATTGTTCTTTTGACTTAATTTTATCGCATCTGTATGAAGCGTTCACTTGTATAACATATGCATAGGCTAGCATTATTGATAACTTAGTATAAAGACTACATTGGCTTAACTACCACGAACGGAGTTATATCAAACTTCGTCTCTTTGTATTCAAGTTCCTTAAACAGTTGTCTTTATTTTATCTTTCGAATATGTGTTTAACCCTTCCTTCCCTGTGATGTGTAACTAGTACACATTGCTTCTAAAAACTTTAATATCTCTATAAATATAATAAATACTGGGTTCAGATTTTAGGTATTCCTCCGTAATACATTCACGCATTGAATGAAAAAATTATATTAATAATAATTAGCACTTATCGGTCACATCAGAGATATTTTGTGAAAATCGGGAATAAATTCACCAATACAATCAAACGTGTGTGACGTAGGTATATTAATTCTAAAAAAACGCTATGGGTGAGGAAGCGTCGCTGTTCACGTCTCACTCTACTTCGGTATATGGGAACGCAAGAAATAAAATCTCAGTACTCTCGCTTCAGTAGCTCGCGGGCATCCATTTGAGGTGGTCTCTTCGCCCGTTTTGTGAACATCGGCCGATGTTTTTTTCATGTTTTTTCAGCAATTACATTTAAATTATTATCACTTTTGACTTCAAATTTAATTAATTTAAGCGATTGGCTATGAATATTCTTATTTTTCTGATTTTAAATCGCTCATTTTTACATGTGTGTTGAATACACAGCACCGGAACCCGCATATTTTTTTAGCACAGGAAAGGAAAGGTTGAGAGATGTTCTTTCTGGGAGGAGTAGAACTTAGAGATTGATTTCGTCTTCATTGAATAAATTGATTATTCCGAATCGATCCAATAGGGCGAGGTTGTCAGGGGGTTTGCTGTTTCTGGTCTTGTGGTGGGGAATGCTCTGCCTCTAATTGATAAAGATGGGTTGCATATGCAGCTTTAGGAAGCACTTAAAAAAAGCCTTTTTAGGAGATATTATAAAAACTTATGATTGTATATGAACACTGCACACATACACTACGCTACACCTAAAGCCAAATGTGTAACTATCACATATCGGAAGATTTACAAAGGTTTCTATCTAATTTTTCTTCCTTTGGAAAGTTTCCAGAAGCAAGGAAGTACCTAATCATATAGTCGCAGCCACCAATTTCATATCTACGCCAATAATCGATATACGCAGATCTAATACGGTAGCCACCACTTCCCTATCCTGACAATCAATTCATATATATTTATCTAAAAATATTTTAACCTGTCAATAATAGTGGGTTCGAATCCCGAAGCAGATGCCCTGAGAAGAGTCTCTAAACGGTGCTTTATAAATTATCATTTTATTAGTATTATTAAATTATAAGTTAGAATTAAACTGAAATTTTGTGCGTGATACTCATATCATCATGGGTTTGTGCAAGATACTCATATCATCATGAGTTTGTGCATGATACTCATATCGTCATGGGTTTGTGCATGATACTCATATCATCATGAGTTTGTGCATAATACTCATATCATCATGGGTTTGTGCATGGTACTCATATCATCATAGGTTTGTGTATGATATTCATATCATTATGAGTTTGTGCATAATACTCATATCATCATGGGTTTGTGCATGATACTCATATCATCATGGGTTTGTGCATGATACTCATATCATTATGGGTTTGAATTATAATTGTTTTCTACTTTTTTAAACAATTGATTATAGGAAGAAGTTTAATAATCAGTTATATTATTTGCTTGTTTTATGCGCAAACTGTAAAGATAGTTTTTCCTTATTTGTTTAGTTTTATTTGGCATTTAAGATATATTTTTGACGATTACATTCATTTGATTTTTTTATATTAGGACTATAGGCAATTCCCCGTAATCGATTGATATTGACAAACATCCTGTGGATGGAAGACGCCTTTGTATGTTTCGGTTTATTGAGTATAAACTGTTGCACTTCAACAAGCACACAGTCTTAACAGAGCAACCCCAAAGTTTAAATGTCGAGGAGATTTAAGTTCCATTATAAACGGTAGGTTTAAACTGTTGCAAGCTTTCGAATATGTTGCGCTTACGTTTTAAAATAACAGCTGTAATATGGTCTTAGAGCCAAATCAGTCCGGAAGTGAATTTGCCAGGAATCGAACCTGACACCTGCTTCTTTATTGTGAATGCATTAGACCACGGCCGCCGACTATGCTCATTAAAAGCGTTTCACGTAACTGGTTAAACACAAGGCAATATTGTAAGGAAATGCATTTAGTTGATGGTGAACCACAAAATAAAACGTTTTATGGTCGGCGCACGATGCAATAAAGATTTAAGATTTGTAAAGACCTTGTTAAGTAGAATAAACCAAATCAAAGTTCAATATTAAAATTGACTGTCGTCAAATTATGGATTTGCTGAATTTAAAGCTTTAAGCTAGTGTTGGCAACGAGCAAGACGTTTTTTTTTAAGATTAAGCGTCTTTTTACAAGACGATATCAAAGCCTGGATTTGAGAATACGTTTGGCTTACTGCTACAATTTCTCGATTCTCTTTTAAGGAATCGAGGCGTAGACACTAAACCAGGACATATCATGTAGGATTTAGTCCTTTTAGATGTGAATCTTCAGAAGTATCCTTAAGATTTCTAATACAGATCGTGCTATAAATATTGAAATACATGCTCGTGTGTGTAAACCCCAAAAAACAGCTTAAATATGTGAAAGCTTTCAAACATATGTCAGTCACAGAATGAGCTTTCATATATGCACAGTCCTTCTTTCAATTCAAGAGAAAATAGAAAAAACATAAAATTTCTTTCTTTTATCCTAATTTCTCTTAATTTTCCTTTCGTATCCTTGAACGAATTCCTTTCCTCTGTTTCTACAATTATTGTTTACATAAAAATCACTTTCTTGTTTTTTTCCTTAAATGATTTTTTTTGGTACATCTAACATGGATTAAAACAATTCAATGTATCCTAGATAAGCTGGTAGGTTCGAATAAATTTCTAAATAGCAATATTCCCGCGTCATAAAGTATGCATAACCATACACACAATAATAAATAAATGAGTGTCACAAGATACATTATAGCACAACTAATCATCTAGGGCAAGTACAGAAGAAGACGCCGCATCTCTTGATTTAAGAACTTGTAGGATTGGTTTGGGTGCAGTTCTACTGAGTTGTTACAGGGTGCAGTGAATATGATAAGAATTGCTGACATATGATGGTGGACAGCCGCTAACTTTGAAAACCCATAACTTTGTTAAAAATCAAATTCTACTTTCTATTGAAACATTATGTACAAGTGTATTTCTTCGTGTCTTCAAAACACATGAAACCGGCGACGAATCCTTATCGGGAGAAGTTTATGAGTGCACTCAACATTCAAGGCTATTTTGTATGGACACGGGAGCCGTGTTCGACGCAGTGAACGTGTTAATACAGGCCACATGAGGACATTTTTGTACACACATCCAAATATGATGCTTGAACAAGTCTAACTGTTGCTGTGTAAAATACATTTCTAGTTCAATCGGTCTTTAGTTCGTTTCGCTTTGAATTTTTAATAATCAATCTTGTTCGCTATCTAGAATGGACTATACTATATATGCGAACCGTGTCTCTAGTTCAGTGTATCAGACCTTATCTTTAAGACCCGGTCATTCGCGAACTCCTCTCTAGTGGCTATTGCATAAAATTTTCTTCTTTATTTGCTTGATTTAGAAATAGAGAGGTCTGTTTAGATTATCTCCACAGCAGAGCACATCTCATAATATAATAGTTATGGTCTGTTTAGATTCAGCTGAAACTAAGTTTCGGACGTAGACTAAACAAACTCCAGGGTCGAGGCAAGGTCGTTCATGATGATTCTTGATATTATCAAAATCTTAATTTACCTTACAAAGTCGGGTATGTTGATAAACATTTTATTTAAGATTTTGACTTCATCTTTGTGGAATTACATGTTACAATATTTATTCATAAATTACTTTGTTATTCCACAAAATATATTATTCCCTACGATACATGTTTATACGTTATATTACGAGGTTTTCTTCAAGTAGAACGATTTGATATAAGTTTGTAATTTGTTTTATCAAACGTTTATTCCACTTTTTGTAACGGTATAACCCTACCGGTTTCAAGGTTTTCACCTCATCTTCAGGGGAGCACAAACAAGACTGAATTCTGTTCGAACTGGTACCCGATATACACGCTTTTAACGGTTGGGGACATTCGGGTTGGGAACTGAGGGCTGAGAGAGGCACGGGACGATCTCGGCCAGCAGCAGAGAGATTTTTGGGATATATGTGTTTACCAGATGTTCGCCTCGATGTACTGACTTAGAAATTTCTAAGGACTCTAATCTGTCCAATTTATTTCCGTTACTACTGATATGTCAGAATAAGGTTTGATGCAAGAGAAATGGTAATGTCCAAATAATTTGATGTTTCATACAGAAGTATGTTTTTGGTCTAAAGTCATGTTTTTTTAAGGGTCTTTTGATACCATTCTTTGCTTATATCTCAGAACAAAACGTATATGGGTTGGTTTCTTTTTGCTTACATACATCCATATATAATACGTTGAATTCGCAATAAAATCACAATTTTTTTTATTTAAAAATATCTTTGGAAATTGAATATAATGTCAATATTGATCCTTTTTAATGAAATAGCTGAGCGAAGACATGAATTTAAGAGCAGTAAAGTGGATTATAGAGGGGCCATTTCAAAATTTTAGATTATGTACATTAAATCTTCGCTTTACGGCAGTTAAACGTTAAAATATTTTGATTTGTACAATGCTCGTTGATTAAAATAATTTATTTGCATTATTAACATTTATTTTTACACGTTACTACAAATTAATATTAAAATTGATTTAGGAATTGCAGGAAAATGATTGGTCAGTTCTATGGAAAAAATAAATGAGGAATTCTTTGAATTAGATTATTTGGGATTTCAATTGCTATACTAAAAGGAAAAGTATACCAAACGATAGTCAGATCCGCACTCCTCTATGGCTTCGAATGCTGGACGATGTATAACTCTTATTCTAGGCAACTAGAAACTGCTGAAATGCGCATGCTGAGATGGTCAGCTGGTGTGCCCCTAAGAGACAAAATAAAAAGCTCACGCATTCGTGGAAGCCTAGGTGTTACAGACATCAACAGTAAGATGGAGGAGAGGCGATTGAGATGGTATGGGCACGTTGGACGCAGAGCACCCGATCACATTGTGAACCAGGCAATCTTCATGGATCTTCCTCGAATAACAACCAGAGGAAGACCAATAATTCATGGGTGGTGCAAAAAGATAACCTGATGCAAATGCACGGCCTGGGGGACGTAGTCCGGGATAGAAGAGCACACAACCTAAGGACGAGGACAGCTGACTCCAACAGTCTTCGCAGACAGTGAGTTGGGATGCCAGGGAGCCAGGGAGAAGAAGAGAATTGCTATACTAAAAAAATATTCAATTAAAATGTGTTTACCCTTTGACAAATCTGATGGCGAGGGACACACCCTAATTACTCTTAAATGTATTTTTTTATTTGGTTTTTGTTTTTTCCTGATCTCAGTTCATGATTTTTGTTTTATTAATTTCTCGTCTTTAATATAGTTTTATTGCTGCTTCAATGTGTAATGTTTCTAAGAAATTTATCTAATGTATGTTTGATATACTAAAGAGACTGTTTTTTTCAATAAGTCATAAATACATTAATTAAGAATTGATACATCAAAAAATTTAAAATATAAATATTACTGGAAAAAGTATTTACATAATAATTAATAAAACCACTATCTGCAAGTCTTGAACATCATCAACTCTGTTAATGTTCAAGGTTTACAGATAATGGTTTTAGCATTGAACAACATCAACTTTGTTGAAACTAAATAATCTCCAAGGGATAGTAAAGTTTATTCATATTTTTGAAAAAAAAAAAACTGGAATTGGAGATTTCCAACGATCTAACTCCATCTTTATTTTATTCTTTTTATGATAGTGGCGGCGCAGAGGTAACCACATTGATATTTTTTATGATAGTGGCGGCGCAGAGGTGACCACATTGATATTTTTTTATGATAGTGGCGGCGCAGAGGTAACCACATTGATATTTTTTTATGATAGTGGCGGCGCAGAGGTAACCACATTGATATTTTTTTATGATAGTGGCGGCGCAGAGGTAACCACATTGATATTTTTTAGCATTTTGATTGACTGGATTAAATGTAAATATGTCCAAATTTTAGGTGTTTTTAATGAAATTGTGATAACACATTTTTTGCTTAGAGTTATAAAATATCACGAGCAATTGCAGTTCGGGTTTATTGTTAATTTTTCCGTTAGTGAATTTCGCGGGTGTATGCTAGAAGTTTCTGGGTTCGATCCCCGCTGGAACCCAGATTTTTTTAAATAGGATTCCAGTCTGGTTTTCACTTAGGGCCTATTAAAACATCTTTCTAGTTGGTTGGAAGAGATTGCCACATGGCAATAAACTCGCCAGGTTAAAAAAAAAAAAAGAAGTTTTAGAAAAGTCAACGAGCTTAGTGAGATATCTGATTCAGGACGTTGTCTTGAATAAACATGTCAACATTCAAATAAATAAAAATAGTAACAAATTCCAATTAAAAAATCGTCAATTTTGTTAACTGTAAAAGAAATTCGATGGTTTTTTTATTGCGCTATCAGGAAAGTAAACTCGTAATAAATGCCTCGAAATTTTCCACGTTTGCTTAATGACTTATAGTTTGATGTAATTATACGGTTAAAACAATCTATGGTAGATATACTACCTTGATTTAGTTTTAATAGTTTTAAATAGTTTTAGGACCGGCCACTGTGTGGCGCTGTAAGTCACCCGATTGGAATTCTTTTTTTTTTGTTAGGTTACCACATCTATCATTGACACTTCCCTCCAAATTTCAGCGTCATAGCTTGACATTTGTAAAAGTTACGCTGTACTGAGTACATCTACTTTTGTGCGTGTTTTCGATTCTTTACAAGTTTGAAAATGACATCGACTGTGCATCAACGAGTTTGCATTAAATTTTGTGTTAAAAACGGATTTAACGGTCCGCAGACCTTGGAAATGTTGGAGAAGTGTTTTAGGTGGCACGAACGCTTCAGAAGTGGTTGTGAGTTGGTCGAGGATGACGAACGCAGTGGCAGTCGAAAACCGATGAAAACATCGATAAAATCAAAGAAATGTTGGCCGAAAACCGCAAATTGACCATCAGAGAGCTGGCAGAGGACTTGAACGTCGCTATGGATCCGCTCAAGACATTTTGGTTAGTGATTTGGACCTCAGACGTGTCGCTGCAAAACTGGTGCCGAAACACCCCAAGTTTATATTCAGCAGCCTTTGAATTCACCTGATCTGGCTCCTTGCGACTTTTTCCTGTTCAATCGACTTAAAAAACCGTTACAGCACCCGAGAGGATGTCATGAAAAAATTGAAGACGGCTCTGATGGGTGTACCGAAAATTGAGTACCAGCGGTGTTTCGAGGATCGGATCAAGCGTTGGCGTAAGTGCGTTGCAGTCGATGGGAGTACTTTGAAGGGGACCATATCGATTTTGATGAATAAACTTGTATTTTCGATTTTATGAATAAAGTCCTAAAACTTTTTGATCAAGGTAGTATGTCCACACATTAGAGGCTGTATTGCCAATGTCAATAGTCTTGCAGATTGTATTGTTGTAAACAATTATTGACATCCCGGTTTTATTTCACTGAAACATCATGCCAGTCGAATTAATTTAATAGCGTATTAGAGTTATCTTTTATACATAATTTATTTATTTATATACGGCAAGTAATTTGTTAAACAACAGATAATTTTATGTGGATGCACAACTTTAATGGATCTGGGTTTGTTGCCTTTTATTGGTCGTGTCCCCAGTAAACTAGGCTTTTGCCAGTATCTTATTGAGGACAAATAAAAAAAACACCACGTTTTTTCGTTTAACAAAATATATATTGCGAAAGACATTGATATATCTGTGCACCAGGTGAAAAAAATGTCTAGTTATCAACGTTCCCTCTAAGGTGTGCACGTGTGTGGCCGCACATCTGTTAAAAATTGTCCGCACACATGTTTCCATCTTCCGCACACATCTCAAAGAAAGGAACTTGTAACCATATTTTGTTTTGCATTGAAAAATGTAATTTATGATATCGTGGTACATTATGTTGACTACTTAGTTTTATCTATGCATGAATATGCAAATTTGCGCACTTCCCTCTTTTTTTCTTGCACATATAAGTTGATGGACCGCACACACAATGAAAACATTAAGGGAAACGTTGCTAGTTATTCGAGTGGATTAACACAATGCAACCGCGACCTTCTGCACAAAAGTTCAGCACGTTACTGAAAGTCGATGTACCTTGAGCTGATATTTTAATATATCACAGTGCTACGAGTATAACATATATTTATTACATAAAATGCAAATATTCTTCAGTCGTTTTGAGGTTGTTGTGTCGTTCTGAAAGGTTTTGATTATTATAAACAATTCCAAACAGAAATCTTCCCTTTATGGGAGAGAAAAATAAGAACAATTAGAGCGATAGTTTAGTTGCAAGGCGCCCTTAAGTTGATATTTTATTTAAAAAAATGCCACTTCATATATTTACTGACAACTGCCCGCGTTTGTGGTCTATTTGATAGGAAACCAGGGTTTTTTTTAAAAAAGAGTACCAGTCTGGTTTTCACAAAATAATTGCTAACAGCTGCCTGGTTTATTGAAATATATTCCATCATCATATCGTGTAGTTCGTGGGTAAGCATCGTGACACCCATGATATCCTCTGACGACTCCTCTCCATCCAGCCCTGAGCTTCGCGGCTCAAGGGCAATTGTTGAGGGTAGTCCAGTTGCATCCCTCACTTGGCCAGTCCAACGCATTGTGATTCTTCCTCTTGTGCGTCGTCCTTCCACGCCTCCAACAACTACAAAATTCTTCAAACTATCTCCTTGGCTACGAAGAATATGCCGAAAGACTCGTCGAAGGCATATTGTCGACAATCTGTCAATGGTTCTCAGTTCTTCGAGAATGGAGGCTTTAGTTCGCCTTCCTGTCCATGGAATCCGTAACATCCTTCTTCAGTACCACATTTCTAATGCATCTATTCTAAGTCTCTCGCTTTCTCTCAGAGTCCAAGTCTCCGCACCATACATGAATATTTATTTATTTATTTAATTAACGACACCACACTGTGTCTTTATATACAAATGAACATGTGACAGGTTATAAATTACTTAAAATTATTGACAAATAATACAAATTTATCTAAAACTAACATGAAGATACAAAAAGCAGTAGAATAAATTACAGTCATCGTTTTAAAATTATTTAATAATCTTTGAGAATTTTGTGGGAATTTTATGGATATATATTGAGATATAGAAAACACATGGCCTCATTAGTGGAACGAGATGCAAGTTGCTTTGCAGAATTAAAAGCTTCACACGTGCTGATGCAGGGTTACTCAACTCCAGAGGCAAAATATTGTCCTTAATATTTGGTTTGTATTACGTTATTTATATTAATAAAGGAGAGCATAAAGTTAGTAGCTATTTCTAAATATTGTTGTAATATTCTGGCGAATACTATATATACTTATATTAGGTCCTTACATATGAAATTGGCGTTTTGTTTGGGAGGAACATAAAGTTGATTTTTTTTTAATATAATATATTTATTTAATCAAAGTATGTACCATTGCTATCTATGCACTTTTGCCATCTCATAGGTAGTTCATCGATCCCTTTACTAAAAAAACCATTCGGACGGGAATCAATAAAATCTTTGAAGTCGGTTTGGACTGCCCCATCGGAGTTGAATTTTTTCCCTTGCAAGAAGTTATCCAAATTTCGAAAAAAATAGTAATCTGTTGGGGCAAGGTCCGGAGAGTACGGTGGATGTCTTAGACATTCCAATTGAAGCTCTTCTAATTTGGTAGCCGTCTGTTGTGCAGTGTGTGGTCTAGCGTTATCATGAAGCAGCAGTGGCCTAGAGCGATTAACCAGCCTCAGTTGTTTAGCAGCTAGCTTTTCCATCATGGTTTGCAGTTGCTGATAATAGACATCTGCCGTAATCGTCTGGCCAGATTTAAGAAAGCTGTAGTGAACGACACCAGCACTAGTCCACCAAACGCTCACAAGTAACTTTTTCGGAGTCAATTTTCGCTTGGGGCATGGTTTGGCTGGTTCGGCAGGGTTCAGCCATTGCGATGAGCGCTTCCGATTATCATACAGGATCCACTTTTCATCACAGGTAATGATTCGATTCAAAATCCCTTCATTATTGTGCCGGTTGAGTAATGCAACGCAGCAGTCAACGCGCGTTTGTTGATTTGCTTCACTCAATTCGTGAGGTACCCACCTTTCAAGCTTTTTCACCTTCCCAATTTGCTTCAAGTGGATTAAAACAGTTTTATCACTAACACCGCAGCCTGCAGCTAACTCGGACGTGGTTTGCGATGGATCCGCTTCCACAATAGCCTTCAATTCTTCATTATCAACTTTGGTCTCCGGCCGTCCACGGGGCTTATTCTGCAGGTCGAAATTTCCAGAACGAAAACGTTGGAACCAAAAACGCACTGTGTTTTCTTTTGCGGCACCGTCGCCATACACATCATTAATCCTTCGAGCAGTTTCTGCAGCACTGGTGCCACGGTGGAACTCGTACTCGTAAATAACGCGATATTTCAAGTTTTCCATTTTGTAAACTGAGTGACGCAAAGAAAAAAAACAATTGAGGAAAAAACAAATGAATTATAATTTTCGAAACACAAATACTTGAGTAAATAGCTGTATAAATTTTAATTTGGAATTCCTAACCAAAGAGAAGATATTTGAGATCAAAGTTGCCAGTACGGCAAAACGCCAATTTCATATGTAAGGACCTAATATTAAAAATATCTAAATTGTTGCAAAACTCGTTTGAAGACGAGAGACTTAATTAGGCGCATTTTTGCCGTGATTGTGATAATTCTGGTCTTCCACATATTTTCTAGCTTTGAAATTGTATTTTTGCAACACTACAATATAAACCAGTCATATTGTACCGTATGCAATGAAAGTGTTAAAATAATATTTTATTACAAAGGACGTCCCGTTAAGCGAGCAAACGTAAAGAGAGGTATAAGCGTATGTAGTATCCTAACTAATCTGTTTAGGCTGCGTCTCATCTTGGCCCATTCATGATTCTGTCTCGCGTGGTAAGTGATAATATTGTTTGCGCCTCGACAGGGTCGGATTCAGGATGAAAACTCAAAGAATATATATAATATATTTAATCATATACATTGAATTTCACTAGGTTACGAGTTTATTATTTGATAACATGACGACATCTGAGGTCTAATAGGTAAAACGTCTGTTTTCCAACCCGGAAAATGAGAATTTGATGCCCGTTTGCAGACAAATTAGACTTAGTAAGAGGTTAAACGGTAGTACCTTATGAAAAGTACTGGCCACTCTTGGGTCGTCTAAAAAGTTCTCAACCCCTGGTCAGCTGACATTTTGAACTCTTCACTTTTGGCTCCAAGCTGTCAATAATCGCACTTTTTTTCCTAAGAAAACTGTAGGGAGTACCCACGTCCCTAAATATTGTTAACATGCAGGGTCAACGACCGATGAATCAACCTCTGGATATGTACAATTGTCACATACCAGAAACGTCAACACTGTTAACACGCAAATAATATTTACATCGCATTCCAAGGTAGAAAGAGAACATATCACGCCGTCTCGCCGTTTATGCAATAAATATCCTACCCACTGTAGTATCCGCAGCGCTTGCGACCACCCTCAACACGCGCAGAAGTGAGATCGAGATATACCTCGGACGCATTCACGCGTCCCGTTCTGAAATTCTATATATACCTACTTATCGATGAATAAAAGCACTTGTTATTATTCGCTTGACCAATCATTTCTGTTTACTATTTATTATTATTCACTCTCACTTCCCATTCCTGAATCGACGTATTTTATTTTAAATACAAACAAATCAAAATCATCACGACGTATCAAATTAAGCATCACGCTAAATTGATGACCCTGAACGAAAAGGAACACAGAATTCGACTAAAACGAATATAGCGATGTCAACATCAACATCATCAGCACGTCCTACTAGGACACACGCTAAATTTAGCATATAAATATGCTAAATTTGTGGGTCACGTTCCTCAGCATTGAGGCGAAGACGAAGAATAATAAATAAATATTTGTAAAAATTATTATTATAACACATGACAAGAAATATATACAATTTTCGAAAAAACAACAAGTAATTTTATTTGGACATACAATTTTAATGTATGTGTTGCCTTTCATTTGTCGTATCCCCAGTAAACTAGGTTTTTACCTGTATCTCACTGAGGATATTTAGTATGAAAAAATAAATAGATACTTCTTTCCGATTTTTGATTACACAAAAACAAAACCCCGTTGCACGCTCTCATCAACCTGGCAAACAGTGACAATCAACTACAACTGGAAACATCTTGCGAAATTCAACTCTTCAATTCAAAGACCAAAAATATTCATTCCACAATATACCGCACACAACCATAAGAATGAAAATTAAAATTAAAACAAAAAATATACAGAAACACAAATACAAAAACAACCAAAATTAAAACAAGAAGAAACCCACACTCACGAGCTCACACAAATCTTTCCCACTCGTTTCCAGGTTACTGTCATAACATAAGCAAAGGCTGTACCAGATAGAACCTGTTGGTCGTCATTGAAATTTAATCTGCTTACTATAGGATCTTTTTAAATATATTTTTTACGTATCAATGTGGGATGCTATTAAATGTGAAATATTTCATATTTGAAGAACAAAAGGAAAAGATGATTCTGGAAATATTTTTTATAATCATATTTTCTATAAGTAATTGTAAAGCAATATAATTATTTACTTATGATTTTCAATCCACTACTAAATGTTAAGGCGTTCAACACTGTGGAGGCTTAAGGACACTGTTGCTTGTTTAGTCAAATATTGTTTATTCCAATTAACATACGGTATTACCCTACCGGTACCAAGGTTTTCGTCTAATTATCAGGGCAGTAGAAACAAGTTTTTTTTGTACTCGCTTGATGATGATGATTAAAACCTTGAAACCGGTAAGGTTATGCTGTAATATTAAGTGGAATAAACAGTGTTTTAACTACAACTTCAATGTACAATGTACAATTTGTCGAGCTATCGCCGAATGGTATTTTTTCCAACAAATTAGAAAAATTGTTTGAAAATTTTGTAAAAAGATAAAAGAAAGAAAAGTGAGTTTCAAAGAAGATATGATCCATTTAATGATGTATTTTTTACAAATATAACAATTTCATTTGCAACTAGGAGATAGAAAAGGATATTGGGATGAAATATACTGGGGGAACCAGAAAACACACATAGTCACTGAAGGGAAATATAATATCTTTGACTGTTTGAAATGCACTAACGTCGAAGCCAATCTTATGTTTGTTGGCTACTGGTTTCAAAGCCTAATTGATGCCTTGGATAGTAAGGGACGTCGTGAAAAATAAAGAGACGTGAACTGGAAAAACTACTAAGCAAGCTTCGCTTTAGCGCACTGTTAGTTTATGATTTAGACAGGTGCTGAACATTTTTATACATGATCCACCAAGTCATACGGTTTATACATGACCCATCATATATATGGTTTCCTTATAAACAGAACAACTTGTTGAACCATGTGGCAACCTCTTACAACTAACCAGTAAGCTGTTAAAGAGACCTGAATTACAAACCAGATTGATACGTTTAAAAAGACGTGAAGCAAGAATGAAAATGTAGCGCAATAGGGAATTATTGTTTCTAAACTGACTCTTTTGTAAGTTTTTAAGAAGTATGGAGATATGGAAAAATTGCATTGTTATGCTGTATTACATTTTCGTTATATACTATACGGGATTATTGCTATGTGGCAATATTTTCCAACCAACGAGAAATATTTAACACTCGTCGCAATCTTCAGTTTTTCGATCACATTTCGCGCAAGAAGGGCATAGAGATATGCTCGCTGGTTATGTGGAGGGTCACAGCAGTAGAGGTAGAACACGTATGAGCTGCAATGACCAGGTGAAGATTGCTACGGGCCTGTCTTTGCCACAACTCTTCTCGGAGGATAGCGGAACGCCGAGAGAACTGGCGAACAATGTATGCAACTAATAGATATTTCAGTGGGAGTCACGTTCATAGAGGTCACGGCACAGAATATTTGGGAAATTCGTGCGATATTTGATTATGTTTAGTATCCATAAGTTAACCCTAAATTCACATTGAAAAGAGAAGTGCCACATATATTTCATATCATCACATCCATATACCTCATACGATTTTCTTCTTCTTCTTCTTCCTCTTCTTTTAGGCCTGTTATGGTCCTGCATCATCATTTCCCTCTCGTGACGTCGACTGCCAGCTGTCTTTCCATTTTTTGGGAGGTCGTCCTGGAGGTCTGCTTGCTTGGGGTATACTGTCCCTAGCCATTCTTACGGCTCTTGGTTCCGCCATTCTGGATACATGTTCGTTCCCAGAACCTTCTTCTCTGTCCTCCCCATCTGACAATATCTTCAACTTCACCCATCCTTCAGATTTCTGTGTTTCGTACTCTATCACGAAGGGTTTTGCCAGCGATACTCCTGAGTACCTTCATTTTGCTGGTTCGAAGGAGATTTTTGGTTCTGACAGTGGTGGCTCTGGACTCTCTGATGTTTGACTCTACTGACATATACTTCTTCTTCTTCCTCTTCCTATAGATCATGATCTGTTTGTTCCGCTTGTTCCCCTTCTTGTGACGTGGATTGCCAGCTGTTACGCTATCTCTTCGGAGGTCTTCCCGATAACCTTCATCCGGCTGGATTCCCTTGAAGGGCGACACGTGGAAATCTGTCGTCTTGCATTCTGTTTACATGTTCGTTCCAGTATCGCCTTCGTTGTCTTCCCCACCTGACGATGTCTTCCATACTACACTTTCTCCTTATTTCAGTGTTTCTGATTAGTGTGTTTCCGGTTATAGATCTCAGTGTGTTTCCGGTTATACATCTCAGTGTTTTCATTACCGAGGTTCTCAGGAGAGATTTTGTTCTAGATGTGTCTGCTCTGGTCTCTATTTCGTAGGTGGCTATCGGTCTCACAGATGTCTTGTATATTCTGACTTTACTTTCTATTCTCATGTGTTTATTATTTCACACCGGTGTTCTTAGGCATCCCGATATTGCAGCCGCCTTATTGACATGTCTCAAGGATAGGTCAATAAGGCGGCTGCAATTGACATATACGATTCTCTAATATTTACATTTCTTTCTTTAAAAATATCATACACTAGATCCAACCATTATTTTATTTGTCTTCCTCTATCACGTCTTCAACTCACGTTACTTCCTTTACTACATATTCTACTTATACGTGCCCAAACCGTCATTTTACTCAACACAACATTCTTTAGTTCAAATTCACCCCTAATCGCTTCACTTCGTATTCTGTCACCCTATATATTCATCGAAACGGACGAATTTCTATAGCATTTATTTGACTCTTTTCAGTCGCACTTTAAATTTAACTTTAACGTGTTCCTCGCGGGAAGCACAAACGCCTGTGATCTGACGACAATCCAAGTTTCAAATCACAAATACTTAAAAAGAATGACACAAAATGGGGATGAAAATGGAACTAAAATTTAAAATAATCTTTATTCTAGCGACATCTCTGAAAACCTTGTCAAATAATATATTAGTTTATGAGATATTGTTAAATAAACAGAGCGCCGAATTTTTTTGGTTTCTCAATATTTCCAGCTATTGCGTCACATGTAACGACCTGTCGCGCGGATCTAGTCCTGCGATGAGTCTCTCTTACGTAAATAAACATTACTTAGTCTCTCTTACGTAAATAAACATTACTAGTGCTATATGCATTTGATTGGGTGAGTGTAATGAATCATTGCTTTGATCGTAGCATTCCTTTGTTTATTTTACGTAATGTTTAGTTTATCTCCTTTATTTAATGAGTCTCCTTAAGAGAAATGACTATTATTTATTATCAGAAAATTACTTGAATGTCATGTTTACCTGGTGGTGTAATCAAATATCAGTGGTTTTAAACAAAATACGCGTTTAAACTTAGAAATTAAAAAAACGCCGAAATTGTGCCGCGCACAGGATTCGTGGAATTTGATTTTTAACGCGGTGAACAGATTAAAAACTTAGATGGTTTGAGGTGAGAAAAAAAAAGAAATCTTATTCAAGAAATATTTTGACAGTTTTACTAGCTGATATTTTTATATAACTTCATAAACAAATTACGGAAATATCAAGCTAATTACAAAACCCTCACAAAGACCGTGAAACTTAGTGAAAAAATTGAGAAAATTTCAAGTAAATTTATGACTTTATTTTCAAACATTTTTAATACAACAAGCTATTTTTGTCGGTTTTTGTCTAGAAGTGTGTTAGTTACACGCTTTTTCAAATTCCGTTCTCAATTTTAACCATCTTTGAAATTTTAAAGGCCCTTATTAAATTATTTAATAAACTTTAGAAAAAACTAGGAAATAATACCTTAGTGACATGCCTGATATATTTTTTATAGTAATAATTTAAATAAAATAATAGACCTTTTTAATTATTTTTTTTTGTAAAAAGGGATTCGTTTTTCAGCTTGAAGGAATAGATTTCTCGTTTTTTTAGAATAAATGTAATAAAAGTCAGAAACACACAAATTGGGCAATAAAATTGTGACTTGAATACAAATTTTAAACTACCTTTTTTTGTTAATACCGCATGATTTTTGGGTTGATCGTTAAAAATCTATAAAAATAAAATATTCAATTAAATCGTGTTCGAAAAACTGTGATTTCGAGACGTTTATTTAATGCGGAAAAAACGGGTTGATAGTTATGTTGTGTTACACTTTCATTGTATACAATACGTTCTTAAAATTAGTGTATTGTATTGTAACAATAAGTTCTTACAATTAGCGTATTGTATTGTGAAAGTACTGGCAACTTGCCAGACTGTTTGAACTTCAGGCCTTAAGCAACTTCGTAAGTATAATTAATGCGGCCATTTTCCTTCTCCTTTGATGTTGGGTCTTAAGTCCGTCGTCGCTACTATTCTATTCACACTCAGGTGTATTGCCACCGAAGAAGGAGTATCTTTGGACAGTCTCTTCTTCGTCACTAAAGGCGTTACGTTTATAAAAACAATATAGAAGATTTCGTTCTTCAAGTATAGATCGCGCTGAATGGGGACTTATTTAGTCCACTACAACAGCGTGAGTGTGGGTGGGATTGGACTGAACTGAACTTTTAGTGTATACAGTAAAACCTAACTTTATTACCACGTATCAATCTCTTCCAGCCAACCAGAAATGTGTTAACGAGACCTTAAGTGAAAATCAGTCAGAAACACTTGTCAAAAAATTGGATACTTACGGAGAATTAATTCGCAACTCGCGGGTTTGGAGACAGGGGCTTTACAAACTAGGCCGTGGAAGAACAATCTGGAGGGTGTATTGCTATATGAGCATCTCTTTCAAATAACCAAAAAGGTTTTTAAGTGAAAACTAGAACCGGAACCCTTTTTAAAAAATCTGGGTATCTAACTACGGGAATTGATCACCCAATCTTCAGGTTGGAAAATACTTTTCGAGGAGTTGTGAACTGTCCAGCATTACTACAAAGATTAGCGTTAAATGTTCTTAACAATTACACTAGACTGCGCCGGCAAGAACTGTTCTCAATAACATACGCAAAAACGGGTCTTCTGTTGGAAGGGCCTTAACTCCTTTGAACGGGACTGCTTCGGATATTGACATATTTCATATCACATTACCAAAAGCAAAAGTAATTTTTTTCTAAGATTGAGCGCGTTAGAAAGCACTCATCAACGTATTTAAGTGACTTTGAATATATGTATGTGTATGTTTGTGGGTATATATGTATGCATATACATTATTTTTTATTTTATATAATTTATTATATTTTATATAATTTTTTAACGTTAACATTTCTTGTATTTTTCAATGTAATTGGGCTTAGCCTGTTTTGAGAAAATAAATTGTAGGGTACCCACATCCCTAAAATATTGTCAACATGCAGGGTCAACGACCGATGAATCAACCTCTGGATATGTACAATTGTCACATACCAGAAACGTCAACACTGTTTACACGCAAATAATATTTACATCGCATTCCAAGGTAGAAAGAGAACATATCACGCCGTCTCGCCGTTTCGACAATAAATATCCTACCCACTGTAGTATCCGCAGCGCTTGCGACCACCTCAGCACGCGCAGGAGTGAGATCGAGATATACCGCGGACGCAGTCACGCGTCCCGTTCTGAAATTCTATATATACCTACTTATCGTTGAATAAAGAGCACTTGTTATTAGTCGCTTGACCATTCATTTCTGTTTACTATTTATTGATTATTTACTCTCACTTCCCGCATTCCTGAATCGACGTATTTTATTTTAAATACAAAACAAATCAAAATCATCACGACGTATCAAATTAAGCATCCCGCTAAATTGATGACCCCGAACGAAAAGGAACACAGAATTCGACTAAAGCGAATACTGAGATGTCAACAACATCATTATCAGCACGTCCTACTAGGACACCCGCTAAATTGGTGACCTAGTAGGATGATGATGATGTTGATTTAAAAATATTTTTTTTACTGAATGGTGAAATTAAACAAGTAAAGGGCGATGTTGGCAGACCTCATTCACGACAGTTTGATGATATGCAAATAGAGGTCAAATCTCATTATAACGAAATTTTAAGTATAACGAATTTTTCGCATTTAATCGAACGAACTTAGATAAAATAATGTATAGTAGGCGTCTACGTCGTGTTATTTCGGCGTCTATGTTTTTTTATCTTCTCGTTTTATCTGCGTCAATTCTTGAAGGCTAACATTGGATGCAGTCAACAATAGCTTATTGAAGATTTTGCAGCTCTTGAAGCTACAATGATTAACTCTTTCCCCACGGGGAGCACAAACGCATGTGATCTGACGACAATCCAAGTTTCAAATCACAAATACTTAAAAAAAATGACACAAAACCGGAATAAAAATTGAACTAAAATTTAAAATAATCTTTATTCTAGCGACATCTCTGAAAACCTTGTCAAATAATATATTAGTTTATGAGATATTGTTGAATAAACAGAGCGCCGAATTTTTTTGGTTTCTCAATATTTCCAGCATTAACGACCTGTCGCGCGGATCGAGTCCTGCGATGAGTCTCTCTTACGTAAATAAACATTACTAAGTCTCTCTTACGTAAATAAACATTACTAGTGCTATATGCATTTGATTGGGTGAGTGTCATGAAGCATTGATTTGATCGTAGCATTCCTTTGTTTATTTTACGTAATGTTAAGCTTATCTCCTTTATTTAATGAGTCTCCTTAAGAGTAATGACTATTATTTATTATCAGAAAATTACTTAAGTGTCATGTTTACTTGGTGTTGTAATCAAATATCAGTGGTTCTAAACAAAATATGTGTTTAAACTTAGAAATTAAAAAACGCTGAAATTGTGCCGCGCACAGGATTCGTGGAATTTGATTTTTAACGCGGTGAACAGGTTAAAAAAACTTGCAGTGGCTGTTATTGATGTGTGAAACGTGGTCTTCTTTTTACCATAGGGGTACAACTGTGAAAAAGCCTCTCTCAAGGAAATAGTGTCATATGTGTGCATATATCGAACATTTAACTCCCTTATTAAAATATGTGACATGAGCAGTACCGTAACCAGACAGTAGCAACAGGTGGACATGCATAGGCCCCAAGACGTTGGGGTCCTTAAAATTGAACTAAATTTAAAAAAAAAACGTATTTTTTAATTCATAATTTCGGCGCCGTATTTTGCTGTGCAGCCATCCAATTACATACATAACATCATGCCATTTCCCTGTCGGAGTAAGCAGAAAGGATAGAGCGCCATACTTTCCTAATTTGAAACACATCATTATTTTCTTTCACAACCATACACCTTCTCACATAACTACGATTTACTCTTACTCAACCAGGAGATACCTCATTAGGCTAAGTGACTGTTCTGCGATAGCTCAGTTCTAAGGTAACAAAATATGAACAAAAAAATCGTTCTTATACTGACACTTAGACCTATAGTCAGATCTCAAGAAAGTTTGTGAGTAGAGTCACAATAATAAATTATATTGCAATGCATCAAAGTGCACAATTATGTCGTATCATCGTTCACACGTCTTGAAATTCCATAGATATACTCATACACTAGAATCGATACCTATACCCCGCACAGATAATATTAAATATCTGGGTGTCTTGTTCCACAGCAATCTCGCGTCTGGTCCTCACATAGAAGTTATGTGCAACTCAGCTTATAAAACTCTAGGATTTGTTATGAGAATCTCTAAGTCGTTTGAAAACCAATTGGTGCTCAAAACGTTGTTTAATTCATTGATTCGTAGCAAACCATAAAACAATGCTTGCATTTGGAGCCCGGTGGGGTTGCACAACTCACTCATGGTGGAGAAAGTACAAAAAAATATCTACGATATTTCTATATGAATGAGTTTGGTGTCTATCCATGACTTTATCCTTCCTACTCAGTTTCTGCTGGGCATGCTTGAGTATAACTCCTTGAGCGTAAGAAGAGATCTGTGTCTCCTGATATACATTGTCAAACTCGTTCGAGGAGTTGTGAACTATCCAACATTACTACAAAGATTAGCGTTAAATGTTCTTAACAATTATACTGGACTGCGCCGGCAAGAACTGTTCTCAATAACATACGTAAAAACGGGTCTTCCAGCCGCTATGCCTGTTGGAAGGGCCTTAACTCCTTTGAACGGGATTGCTTCGGATATTGACATATTTCATATCACATTACCAAAAGCAAAAGTAATTTTTTTTCTAAGATTGAGCGCGTTAGAAAGCACTCATCAACGTATTTAAGTGACTTTGAATATATGTGTATGTTTGTGTGTATATACTCGTATGTATGCATATGCGAGGCATATCCACAAAGTAAGTGTACTGAATTTTTGTAGGTTACAATTTTTTTTATTTAAACAAAAAAATTACGTGGTTACCGTAGTACATATGTAAGCTATTTTTCGACATAGTCGCCATTCCTCTCAATGCAGGTGGTGACGCGGGGTATCAACTTTTTGATGCCTTCCTCGAAGTAGTTTCCGGCCAACCCCTCCGTCCATTTCTCCCCCTCCTCCTTTACCTCCTCGTCGGTTGAAAACCTTTTTCCACCCATGTACAGCTTCAGGGAGGTAAAGAGATAGTAATCTGAAGGTGCTAGGTCAGGGGAATGCGCGGGAGGGTTCAGGGCATCCCATTTAAACGAGGCGAGCAGTTCCTTCGTGGCGTTGGCCGTGTGTGGTCTGGCATTGTCGTGCAGCAGGCAGACTCCCTTTGTCAGCATGCCTCTCCTCTTGTTCTGAATCGCCCTCCGCATTTTTTTTAGGGTCTCACAGTATCTTGCAGAGTTGATGGTCTCCCCTTGAGGCATATATTCAATTAAAATTATGCCTTGACAGTCCCAAAACACGGATGCCATGATTTTCTTGGCTGAAATTGTGGTTTTGAACTTTTTGGCGGAGGGTGAAGAGGTGTGACGCCACTGTTGAGACTACCTTTTGGTTTCAGGCGTGTAGTGTGCAACCCAAGTTTCATCTCCAGTAACGATGGAGCGGAGAAATTCATCTCCATGGAGTTTGCAGCGCCTCAAAAACTCTTGCCCGGCATTATTTATTTCGCACTTGGCGGGAGATTAGATTGACATTTTTTACAAAACGTGTTGTCGCGTCGACACTTCTCAACGTACTGACCTCGAACCGGTCTCGTTGCGGAGGGGAAGGCTCAGGCTACACGGAAGTGTAGCCAACATGTCGAAAATAAAATCCATCCGGTCGTGAGAGCCTCAGTACACTTACATTATTTTTTATTTTATATAATTTTTTAACGTTAACATTTCTTGTATTTTTCAATGTAATTGGGCTAAGCCTGTCTAGAGAAAATATATAAATAATTTATTTTTTTTACCGAATGGTGAAACTAAACAAGTAAAGGGCGATGCTGGCAGACCTCATTCGCGATAGTTTGATGATATGCAAATACAGGTCAAATCTCATTATAACTAAATTTTAAGTATAACGAATTTTTCGCATTTAATCGAACGAACTTAGATACAATAATATATTCGACAAATCCCGTTTTAACGAAATAATCTTTTCATTATGACGAACATTTTTTGGTTAAAAATAACCAACTGAGGGGATCCAAACTAACGGGTTAAGATGGTACAGACAATATTTAACGAATGGTTAATTAATCTGAACGCTCAAATGAAAATATAAAATATAAAAAATGAAAAATTATCTTCAATTTTTCATTGTTCACATGTGTAAATGACGTATATCATAGGTTCTCATAGTAGGCCCACCGGCCTCCTGAGGGTACTGGAGGGAACTGAGGGGAACGTGCCGGCCCTGGGGGATGTAGGGGGGCGTTGGAAGTAAAAAGGGGGCAATGTGTTGCTAATGTTTTTTAACCTTATAAAATATTCTAAAACCCTTTATTACACGGTGTACGTATCCAGTTACAGACACACTCGTCCGAAATCAATATTGCGAAACATCCCCCCGACCCCCCCCCCTCTTTAACTCTAATCATCCCCCCAAATGACCCCCCGATTGTCACTCTGAACACCCCATCATCGATAATTCCTCCGGCAGACAGTTTACCCCCATAGGCAACCGCATTTCTCACCTTCAATAAACATTTTCTACACCTTAATATATTTATAAAAGTCACACACATTTCCCCACTCATTTACTTATCTACATATACTATATTCATTCTTATAATTTATTCACAATTCATTTTTTCATTTTTTTTTTTTTTTTTCACCCATTCAATATAAAACAGTGTGTGACGACACAAATTTATGTATATTTGTATTTAATATTATGTACATATCATCATATTTATATATGTATTTAATCGTTTATAATTTCTCATAATCATTCATAAAATCAAAACAATTATCACAAACCTATCCTTTCCCGATTCCCAAAAAGATCCAAAAATTTCCAATAAATATCTTAACAGTCAGAACTTATCCGATGAAGGAGTAAGGTGTCCTACCATGGGACCGAAACTCCGAACAAGCTATCCATCACTTGAAAAGGTGTACGTATCTAATTTGTTACATACCAAAATTGTCGATTAAAATCAGTTTAAAACTAAATACTATCTACGACTTTGTAACACATTAGATACGTAGTTCATAAACCGACTGACATAATGTTACAAATTAGATACATAGTTCATAAACCGACCGACATAATGTTACAAATTAGATACATAGTTCATAAACCGACCAAAGTTTATTGCAAATAACAAACTGCGGCACATGAATAAATTGGTGGCAGTACATCAGGTTCATCCTTCTCATTAGGATTATTTAATAAACACTTCAACAGTTTAAGTATCAGCGTATTTATATGTTAACACTATAGATATATGTATAAAAAATATTCACGACATTTTTCTTTAATTTAATTTAATTTAAAAAAAAGGAAAATTTTCAGGGGGGCCTCGCGTAATTTTTTTTTGCTGAAAAGGGGGTTGTGGGTCAAATAAGTTTGGGAACATATGACGTATATAATGACTTTATGGATGAAAGTAATATTGTAATTTAATGACAGCGAGTGAGTTGAGTGAAAGACATTATTGAAAATATGCAGTCATGAGTTCGTCGAACGAAATTACAACTTTGAAGAGCGAAGAAAATGAGAATTAAAATGGAGTAATGCCACCTGATATGAAGGTTTCACTTTCAGAAGTTAAGAACAGATTTAAAAAGTTTCGGGTTTATCTATTTTGTAACACTGAGATAACAATTATTTGTTATTGTAAATGTAATTACAAATTCTGCTAAGAAAAGTTCAGTACACTCAAAATAACATAATTCTTAGAAGAAAAAATAAGAATTTAGTTTATTTATATAATGTGATTTTTCTTTTCCCTTCCTCTCCCTCATCCCTTCCTTTTCTTTTGATTGATGATATCTTTTCTTTTTTTTTCTCGTTCTTGCTGACAGTTAACCTGAGGTGGTATATGTGGGTTTACTTTTTATTTTTTTTTCTGCCATACGTTCTTGTTTTTTTTCTATTCATTATTTAATCTAGATATGCGGGTGCGTGGGATGGAAGCCCCCTGATGCCCTTGCGGTCGGGCTCGCCCTACATTGGTGGGGTGTATCTCAGCCGGGGGAATGTTTGTGGAATGAGCCCGGACCTTTTAGTGTCTTCTCTCTTGAATGTATTTTTTTTTTGTCATCTATTTATTTTCTGTGTTTATTTTTTTTATATATTCTTGTTCTACGTGTTCAAGGGTGTGGGCTCAAAAACATCTGGTGTTCCCGTGGCTGGGTTCGTCCTATATTGGTGGGGTGTATCTTGGCCGAGGGGATGCTATTAGATGAGCCCAGACCTTTTGATAGCTTCTGTATTTAATGTATTATCTGCAATTTATGTGTTCTAGAAGTGTTATTTAAATATAATCTGTACATACTATGTTGCTATCAATAAACCTATTATTTATTTTATTTATTTATTTATCTCACTTTATATGAAAAATAATGTTCGGGTGATTGTTCGTTATTGTGGGGTCCGTGGGCATATGCTCACGTATGTGTATATGGATTTCGTGGGGATGGATAGTCATTTGAATGATTTATGCCACCACGTAACTTGCTTCATTTACTTTTGTCTGGTTGGTTGGAAGAGATTGCCGCCTGGAAATAAGCCCGCCGGATTGTATTTGCAATAAAAGTGTTAAATAAATAACTGTTTATATCAAAATTAATAATTTATTTTTGATATATGTTTCTCTCATATTCAGAAGAACACAATATTTTGAATGGTCCCCAGAATGTCGTTATATTAGAATTCGACATGTTTTTCTTATTTATTAAAGCAATTTATAATACATACATTTGCGATTCGACATGTGATGACTTAGAAAATTTGGTAGTAAAGCACCCAAAACAGAGATCAATGTATGTACAAGAAGAAATCTTAAGTACAGCACTGGGTGTAGAATGGATGATGAGATTTTCAAAAAAGTACTACATAAAAGTAAAATCTCATACACATGTAGAGTGTCCATCATAAATAAGTAATATCAGAAAATACGTCCTATTGTTTTTTTTATTTTTTTTATTTAACCTGGTAAGTTTATTGCCACGTGACAATCTCTTCCAACCAACCAGAAAGATATTTTAATTGCCCCTAAGTGAAACCAGACTGGAATTGTTCGTGTTCTCGGAATGACCTACAGAGCATTAGTGCATTGAATGCTTGGACATGCATTGCAAAGTCGAATTGCGGTGTATATCTCAATCCTCGTGTATGTTCAAGTATTTTCGCTCCTTTTTTTATCGTCTTATTCTCAGAAACGTTCTTTTTTTAAGTTAATCTGATCACTCGTAACGTAGTTTTTTAAAGTTAATCTGATCACTCGTAACGTGTTTTTAAAGTTAATCTGATCACTCGTAACGTAGTTTTATAAAGTTAATCTGATCACTCGTAACGTGTTTTTAAAGTTAATCTGATCACTCGTAACGTGTTTTTTTTTTTAGTTAATCTGTTCACTCGTAACGTGTTTTTAAAGTTAATCTGATCACTCGGAAGGTAGTTTTTTAAAGTTAATCTGATCACTCGTAACGTGCTTTTAAAGTTAATCTGATCACTCGTAACGTGTGTTTTTTTAGTTAATCTGATCAATCGTAACGTGTTTTTAAAGTTAATCTAATCACTCGTAACATGTTTTTAAAGTTAATCTGATCACTCGTAACGTGTGTTTTTTTTTTTATTAATCTGATCACTCGCAACGTGTTTTTAAAGTCAATCTAATCACTCGTAACGTGTTTTTAAAGATAATCTGATCACTCGTAACGTGTGTTTTTTTTAATTAATCTGATCACTCGTGACGTGTTTTTAAAGTTAATCTAATCACTCGTAACGTGTTTTTAAAGATAATCTGATCACTCGTAACCTGTTTTTTTACATTCATCAGACGTTTTGTTCTGTGTTATGGTTATTTCTTCAGTATCTGTAAGTATTTTAAACACAAAAAAACTATTTGTGGGAATAATAACAAATGTGATCTGAATCTCTAGGAATATTTATTTACAAATAACTGTGAATTCATGAAAACGTTTTAAATTAAAACAAACCAAATAATCAAATCGTCGGTTTTATGTCATAAATTGGTGTAAAAATATAATTTCAAAATTTTAACAGACATGCTTGTTGGCCATTTGATGATTATTACTAAAAAACTCATTTTCTTGTAATTTTGCACTTACCAAGCATATTATAAAATCGTTATTATAACACCTGAAGTAACAAATAATTAAACAATTTGAAAGTATGGCATCTGAAAAAAAGTACAAAAAAAGTTTAAAAAAAGTACACATAAAAACAAAGAATTAAATCATAATAAATATAATACAAGAGAAACACATAGAAAATAACTAACTAGACGGGAAGAATAAGAATAAAATGACATACCCGCAACTTGCTCAATCACTAGAAGATGGTAGATGACAACAGCTGCGAAGAAATGCAACATCGAACGAAGGAAGCTCTGCTTCTTCTTCCTGATGCTCTTCACCACCAACTTAGTAGTATTTAGGCTTAGTCGATTTTCAGGTACTTGAAGTTCTTGGCTGTCTTCCGCTTTTGATTGTTTCCTTTCTTCAACGCAATTCCTTTCAATGTTTTCTTCGCTTATATTATTAACTTCGCCATCACGTATGTCTTTATACAGTTTGTTTTCAATAAGTCTACTGTCCCTTTCTTTGAAGTAAAGATTTGATCCGTTACTTCCTGATATGTTATTTTCACTAATTTCAATTTTGGTTTGTTTTATCTTATTCGAGTTTTCTGAGCAATTATTGTCTAATATAAACTTTGGACAGTTTTTATAATGTATCAGTTCATTTACACTGAAAACTCGAGCAAGATGGACGATGGAGGTTTCTTGGAGATCGGTGGACATCTCGTAGGGGAGCAACCAGACAACGAAATCGTCTTGGGCAGTTTCTGGAAGCCCCCGAAGCCTCTTGAAACTGAAGAGGTCACAAATTTAAATACCTTCGTCTTCTATAGAATGATGATCAATCTAAATTGGATTTTTACTGATATCCAGCCGCCGCATTGATACTAAAACTGGATTCTGTAAAGTATTCATTCTCATTTATTAAATAACTGTTGATTCTTAACAGAAATAGTGTTTACTGAAGATTTGTATTTTCACGGCACTGGAAGCAATAAATTATTCACTGTTAATACATTAAGTCGATGGCAATCATTTTGTTAACTAAAAACAACTTTCCAAGACCAAAACAAAAATTTAATGTTTTATATTGATATATCAGGATAATAGATGTTTTGAATACGATGGGTGAATCTAAACGTGACAATATAACACTTTTGTCAACAATGAATCGGGACTTACTTAGAGTCAAACAAATCTGCTAACTCAAGTAAAATACATCACTACAATTGAATCACACGGTTCAATCTTGAACTATTCCATTCAAGTCGTATAAAATATACAATCTTGAACTCGATAAAACTTGTATTTATTTATGTATGAAAACCATTTATATGCAGTTTTATGCGTTTGCTTGCATATGACTTAACAGTTTTATGCACTTTAGCTTACGTCACACCGTTTAAAATCGTCTTCATTATAGCCAGAAACACTTCACTTTGCACATGGATTATTATCAACAACTGTCACCTCTTGCCACTCTGGAGCAGAGCGGGAACTTCACAAAGGTTCCGGAAAGACCTGACAATTTGATTTCATTTTTAACTCTTGGCGAGAATGTAATCTTTACGGTTTGAAATGGCTGCCACTTATATGAACTGGTTATATAATTAAACGTTATTTTGATAGGGATACATTCATCATATGAACTGTTATTGTTGGCTGACTTTGATAGGAGACTGAATTTATTTCGTAAATCTGCGAACAAATATGGATGCCTATGTTAACGTGTTCCTCGCGGGAAGCACAACTGCCTGTGATCTGATCTGTAGCATTCCTTTGTGTATTTTACGTAATGTTTAGTTTATCTCCTTTATTTAATGAGTCTGCTTAAGAGTAATGACTATTATTTATTATCAGAAAATTACTTGAATGGCATGTTTACTTGGTGTTGTAATAAAATATCAGTGGTTCTTAACAAAATACGCGTTTAAACTTAGAAATTTAAAAATGCCGAAATTGTGCCGCGCATAGGATTCGTGGAATTTGATTTTTAACGCGGTGTACAGGTTAAGTGTAGTGTTAGGAAATAAAGTCTATGGGGCACTAAAACATGTGAACTCGAACCGGACAGTATCAAAATCTGTTAAGATGATAGTTCACATAAGTATTTTGGTGCCAACTTTGATTTATGGAAGTGAAATGTGGACGTGGAAAAAGACTGAGAGAAGCCGAATGAATGCTGTAGAGATGCGTGCATTGAGAATAATACATAGAGTGTTGATATATGACAGAATACGGAATGCAGGGATAAGAGATGCATGTGAACTCAAGGCATATAGAACCAATGAATGAAAAAATACTAACAACACAGATATAAAGTGCAGATGTGGGTGGAAGGCGTCGAAGAGGTTTACCAAGGAAAGTATGATCGGATCAAGTTGATGATATTCTGAAAGAAGGAAATGCAGAAAATCACAGAAATTGTAGAGGTTAGAGAAGAAGGTGTATGGATGTGGAAGAGGCTAAAGATGTGTGTGTCGAGTTGGTAAAGTATGGCGTTCTGTACTCTCTGACTACTGTCTGATGGTTTGTATGTGTTTATGTTAAGTGTGGGTGAGAAATATAATATTGAATTTAACTTTTGTATTTTATTACTATGCCTTTATGGCTTAGTCATTAAGACGTTTGTCTTGTAACCCGTAGGATGTGGGTGCGATTCTCGTTGATATCGATTTTTTTTTACAAAAAAAACCTTTAAAACATATTTCTGGTCAATCGGAAGAGATTGCCACACGCCAATAAACACGCCATGTTGAATTGTAAACAAGGAAAATGCAATACAATACTTCGAACGACACATACACTTTTTTTCCGTCCAGTGTTCGAGGGTATAAGGGTACCTATGACTTCAGTCATATCTATTATTAAAAATGTTTAATCCTATGTTACGGTGCACCATGGGATTAAATAATAATAAATAAAGTGCGACTTTAGCAGCGGGCGCCTCGAGTGACAGCTTTGAGAGATGATAAAAGATTCATGAGTGTAAACACAAGCGCTGGATTGTGTTATGTTGTTTATTTTAGTAGAATTTCATTCATGAAATTGCTGGCAAAAATAACTCTGGCAGCGTACTACCACGCCTGTACATTCCGATGATTACATGCGCGCTAAAATTATCGATCGAAAAATGCTAAGTCTTTCTTTAAAATATCTCTATTGCGACGTTCTAATGGCTGCCAGAGTCGATCCTAAAATCGCATGCAATTTTCTAAATAATGTGTACATTTTAATTGTATTGTATGTGAGTTAATGATTCGTGCGAATGTACAGGAGGTGACTGTAGATTATGTACAGGAGGTGACTGTAGATTATGTACAGGAGGTGACTGTAGATTATGTACTGGAGGTGACTGTAGATTATGTACAGGAGGGGACTGTAGATTATGTATAGGAGGTGACTCTAGATTATGTACAGGAGGTGACTGTAGATTATGTACAGGAGGTGACTGTAGGTTATGGTATGTAAAGGAGGTGGCTGTATATTATGCACAGGAGGTGACTGTAGATTATGTACATGAGGTGACTGTAGATTATGTACAGAAGGTGACTGTAGATTATGTACTGGAGGTGACTGTAGATTATGTACAGGAGGTGACTGTAGATTATGTACAGGAGGTGACTGTAGATTATGTACAGGAGGTGACTGTAGATTATGTACTGGAGGTGGCTGTAGATTATGTACAGAAGGGGACTGTAGATTATGTATAGGAGGTGACTCTAGATTATGTACAGGAGGTGACTGTAGATTATGTACAGGAGGTGACTGTTGGTTATGGTATGTAAAGGAGGTGGCTGTATATTATGTACAGGAGGTGACTGTAGATTGTGTACAGGAGGTGACTGTAGATTATGTACAGGAGGCGACTGTAGATTATGTACAGGAGGCGGCTGTAGATTATGTACAGGAGGTGACTGTAGATTATGTACATGAGGTGACTGTAGATTATGTACAGGAGGTGACTCTAGATCATGTACATGAGGTGACTGTATATTATGTACAGGAGGTGACTGTAGATTATGTACAGGAGGTGACTGTAGATATATGTATTAGTATTTGTAATATTTATTCTATAGTATTACACTTTCGTTGTATATAGTACAACTTGGTGGACTTATTGCATACAGTAGTTAATATTAAGAGAGTAGAATTGGCATGGTTCGGCGTCGTATAAAGAATGAATGAACAAACATTTACAAAAATAATCTATTTCGATTGGTTTTTATTATAATATACAAGTTTATTAAAGAAGATAATTTATTCCCTCTGGTTTTTATTATAATATACAAGTTTATTAAAGAAGATAATTTATTCCCTCTGGTTTTTATTATAATATACAAGTTTATTAAAGAAGATAATTTATTCCCTCTGGTTTTTATTATAATATACAAGTTTATTAAAGAAGATAATTTATTCCCTCTGGTTTTTATTTTAATATACAAGTTTATCAAAGAAGATAATTTATTCCCTCTGGTTTTTATTATAATATACAAGTTTATCAAAGAAGATAATTTATTCCCTCAGGTTTTTATTATAATATACAAGTTTATCAAAGAAGATAATTTATTCCCTCTGGTTTTTATTATAATATACAAGTTTATCAAAGAAGATAATTTATTCCCTCTGGTTTTTTATATTTTTATCGTTTTAATATATCTTTATCAAGAGACGCCACTGACTGCTCTAGTGATATTTTAGTCTCAACATTAGGATATGCTAGCGAAACTTTGAAGTCGTAAAAAGTGATGAATGTTAGATACATGCGGTGAAAACGGGAGCATTGCGTAGAATGTGTGTAATAACAATGTATGACAAAATAAGGAATGAGGACGGTAGAAATGGGTTTGAATCTCGAATTAGAGCAACCTTGAGGATAGTTGCTCTCTCAATTTGTATTATTATTAAATATGAAAGAGATTTTAAATATGAGTGAATATACGGACTTACGTATACTCATATGAGCATGCAAAAAAATCCAACAAGTCAAACAGGTCAATTAAGTTTATGTTGAATACGAGTATTGCAATATACTATATTCAGTACAAACCGTGCGGACTTATTGCCATTTGCAATTTCTTCCGTTCATCCAGATAAAACAATCCGATACACCATTAGACTACCTTTGCTGCTTATCTCTTAACCCGGACGTAGCGGGTTCAAATACCATTGAAACCCAGATTTAAAAAAAAATTCAGTATAATTTTTATTTAAGACCTCTTTAATCATTTTTTGATTGGTTGGAAGAGATTGCCACATGCTTATAAACCTGCCAGGATATACTGTATACAGTAAAAGTGTAATATAATACAGTACAAAGTATGGTTGGAACAAATAAATTATATCCTTAACGAAATAAATGTTAAAAGTGGCCGAAAACTTATGAGAGTTGTATGAGAAAGTGTTTGGATGTAGAAGAGGTAAAATATAACAGTCTGGCGCTCTGTCCTCTATGTACCTATATACTCCGATACGGATACGACGTGGTGGTATAAATGTATGCACAGTACAAATATAAAAAGTATAAGAAACCAGAGAGCATGTGTGACGAGATGTATAGATATGGACGAGGTGAGAGCTATGTGCATAAATTGAAAGACTAAGATTCTGCCCTCTCTGCCTAGCCCAAAATGGACATAATGTGATAGTATATGTATTAGGTGTTAATATAAGTTGTGTCCGTTTTTTTCCAAATTTCAAAATGAGCACAAAGGTAAAAAAAAATGGTAAAGGTATACGTCATTCGAAAGAAAATTTTCTGCTCTACAAGATATTGTGTTTGCTTTTACGTTACATATATTATTTTATTTGATTACAATCCTTCAAAATGTAATGTCAAGTAGACGAAAGGGAGCATTTTCGACATCTCCTTGTGTTCGCGTTCCATCGAAAGAATAAAGCTGCCAAAGCTGCTCGCGATATTTGCGAAGTGTACGGTGAAGATGCAATTAATGAAAGGACAGCTCGTCGATGATTTTTGCATTTCAATGACTGTAATTTCGACCTGAAAGACATGGAGAGTTTCGGACGACCTGTGGACTTTGATGAGGACCGCTTAAACCATATTATTCATGAAGATCCCCTTCAAATCCCCGTAGAATTGGCTGAGCAGATGAATTGTAGTCACACGACTGTACTATATAACGCCATCTTAAACCAATGGGAAAAGTCCAGAAGTTCGGCGCTTGGGTTCCACACGTTTTGAGTGAAAACAATAAAAATCAACGTTCGACAATTTCTGCTGATTTGCTCGCGCGTCATCGAGCTACGCATGACCACAATCAAAGGTTCCTTTACCGCATCATTACTGGTGATGAAAACTGGTGCCTTTATGTGAATATGAAGAAACGGAAAGAATGGGTGAGTTATGGTCAACAAGCAACGCCCAGAGCGAAACAAGGTTTGCATCCGCGCAAGACGATGATTTGCATCTGGTGGTATTGGCAAGGCGTCATCCACTACGAGATACTTGAACGCAATCAGATAGTCAACGTGGAGCTATACATTCTGCAAATGCAGCGGCTCAACACTGCAATTCAACAAAAAAGGCCGGATCAGCAATATGGCGTTATTCTGCAACACGATAACACCTGCCCTCATATCGCAAACATTACGAAAAATGCCATTCAAACGCTTGATTGGGAAGTCCTGCCGCACTCTCCATATTCTCCAGACCTCACGCCGTCGGCTTTCTACCTTTTCCGGTCGCTTTCGAACAATTTGCGCGGCGTTTCCTTTGACGTTTGACGTCGAATTGCGGACATGGTTGGAAGAATACCTCGAGTCAAGACTGGATGGTTTTTATCGCACAGGTATTGAAAAACTTGTAGAACGTTGGCAAGAAGTTGTAAATTATGAAGGAGAATACATTATTGACTAATATGTTGTTTATAGTTAAGGCATTAACGATGTGGAGGTTTAAAGATATTGTAATTTATTTTTATCAAACACTGTTTATTCCACTTTTTTGTGATGGTATAACCCTACCGGTTTCAAGGCTTTCCCCTCATCTTCAGGGGAGCACAAACAAGACTTCTTTGTGCTCCCCTGAAGATGAGGTGCAAGCCTTGAAACCGGTAGGGTTATACCGTCACAAAAAAGTGGAATAAAGAGTGTTTGATAAAAATAAATTTCAAAAATTATTGACTAATTTGTTGTCAAATAATGGAGGAGAATACATTATTGACTAATTTGTTGTAATTTTTTTTTGTTGTGTTCTTTTGTTCTCTTCGTTTGAAAAAAAAACGGACACAACTTATGTTAACACCCAATATATATGTGTATGTATCTTATGGTTTTAAAAAAATATGACAAATTTCAATAATACAGGTTGTCCCAAAAAATTAGTGCACACTTTTATGCAGTGCCGTTTACTTGAACTTGCTGCAGATATTGGTAAGGAGAATTTTTTATTCCAGCAAGATGGTACACCTTTCAACTATCATCGTTCAAGCGCCTATCTTGATGAAAATTTGTCGAACGGATGGATTGGACATATGCTATGTTAGAAATACATAGTATTGAATACCCTCCGCGCTCCACAGACCTTACTGCGCCAATGGATTTTTTTAAATATATTTTATTCGTAATATCAAAAATAAAGTTTATGGTACAACACTGACAACAGTAAATGAATTCAAAGCATCCATTGAAAGAGAATGCGCCCAAATACCAAAACAAATTATTCGTGATAATGCGGTTCCCCGTTATCCGCAGGATATGGACCGGAACAACCATAAATTTGTGATAATTTAAAGTTTGAATCTTAATATATTCGTACTTTTTCATATAAACTGAATTTATATGTTGTATTGTCACCATGAAAACCATACTTTTTTTATCGATGATGCCAAATTCTTACATATCAGTAGTATCGGAAATAAATTAGACAGATTAGAGGCCCTAGAAATTTCTAAGTCAGTACATCGATCCGAACATCTGGTGAACAGTTATATCCCAAAAATCTCTCCGCTCTTGGCCGAAATCGTCCCATGCCTCCCTAACCCCTCAGCCCAGCTCAGTCCCATGCCTCCCTAACCCCTCAACCGTTGAAGCGTGTATATCGGTACCAGTTCGAACAGAATTTAGTCTTGTTTTTGCTCCCCTGAAGATGAGGTGAAATCCTTGAAACCGGTAGGGTGAAATCTGGTGGATCAGAAAAGTGGAATAAACAGTGTTTGATAAAAATAAATTACAAAAACTGAATTTAGTTTTTGGACACCCTATAGTAAGTATACAATTTATCTGAAAATTTCGTCATCGTTTTAATATAATTGCTGCGATAAACAATAAAAAGGCAATAATTACAAATTATATTTTTAGTAAGCTTATTAAAGTGTTAAAGTTTTGGATATTTAATATGTTTTTAATTTTTTTATTTAATGAATTAAACGCCCCCCTGTAGTGTTATGGCCATGGATTTTTTCCATATGTATATTGGGTGGTAACATAAGTTGTGTCCGTTTTTTCCAAATTTAAAAATGAGCACCAAAAGTAAAAACAAAATGGTAAAGGCTATACGTCATTCGAAAGAAAATTTTCTGCTCTACAAGATATTGTGTTTGCTTTTACGTTAAATACATTATTTTATTTGATTACTAGCCTTTAAAATGGAATGTCAAGTAGACGACAGTGAGCGTTTTCGACACCTCCTTCTGTTCGCGTTCAATCGAGGGAATAATGCTGCCAAAGCTGCTCACGATATTTGCGAAGTGTACGGTGAAGATGCTATGAATGAAAGGACAGCTCGTCGATGGTTTTTGCGTTTCAAAGACGGTAATTTCGACCTGAAAGACATGGAGCGTTCCGAACGACCTGTGGACTTCGATGAAGACCGCTTAAACCATATTATTCATGAAGATCCCCTTCAAACCACCGTAGAATTGGCTGAGCAGATGAATTGTAGTCACATAACTGTATACCGCCATCTTAAATCAATGGGAAAAGTCCAGAAGTTCGGCGCTTGGGTTCCACATGTTTTGAGTGAAAACAACAAAAATCAACGCTCGGCAATTACTTTTGGTGCTCATTTTTTAATTTAAAAAAAAAACGGACACAACTTATGTTAACACCTAATATTTAAATAGCTACTCAAATGAGAAGTTGTTGAAAAGTTATAATAGATTAATTTTAGCGGAAAATATACGAATCAGTTTTAAGTGTAAATTTATATGACAATCTCAGTGGTTTAGTTAGTACAGCGCCTGTCTTCCAGCCCGGGAGTTGCGGGTTCGATTCGAGTGTGTAACCAGATATTTTTAAATCGTTTCATTCTATTGCAGTTTTATTCTTAGATCTTTCTGGGTGGTTGGAAGTGATTGAAACATGATTATAAATTGCCAGGTTGTACACTAAACAATAAAAGTAACTGCGTCTGGTTGTACCCGTTCTTTGAGTAGGTATTTACTGCTGTTTGGCAGAAAAATCTAAGCTGTCGGCTGTATTTGCATATATTTTACTGTGCAGACTAAACAAGCTATAGAATTAATTGCCAGTCTTAATCAAAATTTGATAACTAACTTGATTATTATTAACTTGAATGAAAAAAAAGTTTACAATGATGCAACGAAAGTGTAATGCAATATAAAACAAAGTATGGTTGGATCAGGTGAATGATATTTTGAAAGAGAAATGTTAAAAGGGAAATAAATTGTTGTTGTTTTATGAGAATAGTCCATGGATGTAGAAGAGAATATACATACATACATACACACATACATACATACATGCATGCATGCATGCATACATACATACATACATACACACATACATACATACACAAATACACACATACACATACTTACATACATACATACATACATACATACACACATACACACATACAAACACACACACACACACACATACATATATACACATACATACATGCATACACCCACATACATACACACATACATACGATACATACACACATACATACACACACATATATATACACACACACATACATACACACATCCACATACACACACACTCACATGCACACATATATACAACCACACACACATACACAAAGCCACACACACACACGCGCGCGCGCACACACACGGATACACGGACACACGCACACACGCACCACACGCACACGTGCACAAGATTTTTCAGTTGCGGTTTAAAACATGTCCACGATGGAGCGACTCTTTTGTTAGTCGGCTCTGGTTTCAGAGCCTAGAACCCTGAAAACCTAATACAATAAAATATAATTTGATAAATGAAAAGCACTGAACTGGAAAATTTGAAAATATACATTTATTTATACAAAAAAAACACTAAAGTTTCCTTTATACGTGTATTATCACACTTAATTTTAATAAAAAAATATGGAAATGATATCTTCCAAAATAAAACAAAAAAACAACAAAGGATAAATGTAATTTTCAAAATATGGTGCATAAAATACCAATATATAGTTTAAAATGGTAAAAAAAGTAATCAAATTCAATAAATACAACATTTAAATAGCAAAAAAATAAGATTTCTTCCAAGGGCAATGAGAATACTAAATTATTTTAATTTTCTCTCAAACTTTCCTCAAGGGCGCTCTTCGTTGAGACTCGATCCCACTATTATTAATCAAATCACATCTGGCAGCTATAGCAGTACCCGAGCGAATGTATAAAATTTCATTTGTACACAGTACAACCTTGTGGGATTATTGTCACATGGCAAATTCTTTTAACAAAGCAGAAAAAATTTCACGAGGTTTTAAGTGAAAGCCAGACAGAAAATCTTTTTTTTTTAAATCTTGGTTCCAGTAGGCATCGAACCCGCAACTTCCGAGCTAGAAGATAGACGTCTTGCCAACTTGAATACGAAGGTCGTCAACTCTAAGCTATATTACAACAAAAGGAAACTCCCAACCAAGCCTTCAGATTGAAGAAATTCCGGAGAACAACCATCTTGAACTCAACAATATCTTAATTAACATGTGTGTGAAAAAGGAGAAGGAATTATGTTATGCTTGTAAATTTTACGCTCTGTCCACTTTGTATACCCCAACCGGGAAATGGCTTGATGGTAGGTATGTATTTTTTGTGAATAATTATAAATATCGAATAACTTCTTTATTATTATACCAGGCCAATTCGCTTTTCTGTAAATCGAAATGAATAATTGCTAATTTCCAATACCGTAACTTATATTTTTTTAACATTCAATCTGCTCTGTATATCCTTAAAGGATATGACGTAAGTGTTTAATGCAGTAGAAATGAAATGAACACTATCTGGAAGAACAAGTATATAAACATCCAAAGCAAGGTGATGATATACAAGACCTGTGTTCGCTCCATAATGACATACAGCATAGAGTCCAGAGTCGACACTGTCAGAACCAAAAATCTCCTTCGAACCAGCGAAATGAAGGTACTCAGGAGTATCGCTGGAAAACCCCTTCGTGATAGAGTACGAAACACAGAAATCCGAAGGATGTGCGAAGTTGAAGATATTGTCAGATGGGGACGACCGAGAAGAAGGTTCTGGAACGAACATGTATCCAGAATGGCGGAACCAAGAGCCGTAAGAATGGCCAGGGGCAGTATCCCCCAAGCAAGCAGACCTCCAGGATGACCTCCCAAAAGAGGGAAAGACAGCTGGCAGTTGACGTCACAAAAGGGAAACGATGATGTAGGACCATATCAGGCCAACAGACCTAAAATAAAATTTATAATGCAAGCATAAGTGGGAGACGTGGTGAAGAACGACCGAGAAAAGTACGGTTGGATAAAGTGAATAAAATTTTAGATAATTAAATAAATATTAAATAAACAGAAGGATATGTATGAGAAAATGTATACATGGAGAGGAGGCAAAATAAGTATGTCGTCATCGGAAAGTTTAATGATCTGTCCTCTCTGCCTACCCCAACAGGAAAATGATGAGATGGTATACATGTTTGTATAAAAATACGATTAACGTACTTATTGTAACACTTGACCATTTCGATTTTCAATACATAGAAATTAATAATAGATTATTTTTATACACGAGAAAGTAAACAGAGCATTTAATTGTATATACGAGTACAATAAGCGTGCTTTATCAAAAGAAGCAAAACACGACAGCTCATAATGGTAACTTGGTGCCCACATAGCGTAAGAAAGTGAATCTTGGACTTGATAGAATGAGGATAAAAGTAAGATTAATGCTTTAGAGATGTGTGCACTAAGGATTGCATAGTAGATCTCTATTGTATTGTCTCCTTAACTGTCCCGGCGCCCCCTCCTTTCTCGACGAAAATTTGAATTTTCAGCGTCTTACCAATAATGGATTAGCGCTACGCTCAAATAGAGATTGATTTTTTTTAACCTGGCGAGTTTATTGCCATGTGGCCATCTCTTCCAACCAACCAGAAAGATGTTTTTATAGGCCCTAAGTGTTAACCAGACCAGAATCCTATTTAAAAAATTTGGGTTCCAGCGGGGATCGAACCCGCAACCTCCGGATCGGCCGATATTGTTTATTGACCTTTCCAGTTCACCGCTCGTCTTTTTTTACGTCGTCCTTTACTGTCCATGCAGTGAGACTCTGTAATCAGTTACATGCCAATATATCATAAGACTCGCTCCGTCCTTGGCATGCTTTAAAAAGCGACTGAAAAAACTCTTAATTTCTAGTCAGTAAAATAACGTGTTTCATTCCCGATTTTTCCTTTCCTCTACACCATCCCTTCCTTTCCTTTTGATTGATGATATCTCACTTAATGTGAAAAATAATGTTCGGGTGATTGTCCGTCTTTGTGGAGTTCGTGGGCATATGCTCACGTATGTGTTTATGGATTTCGTGGGGATGGATATGTTAGTCATTTGAATGATTTATGCAACCATGAAACTTCCTTCATTTACTTTTGTCTGATTGGTTGGAAGAGATTGCCACCCGGCACTATTTCGCTTGATTGTATTTGCAATAAAAGTGTTAGATAATTTAAAAAAATTTAAAATAAGTCGGAATGAAGACATCAGAAATTAATGCATGGATAAAATCATGTAAAATTAAGAAAAGAGCTTTGAGATGGTTTGAATATGTAAAGAAAATGAATGACGAAAGAATGATTAAGCGAGTCAACAAGTCAGAAGTACAAGATCTGCGTGAAAGAGGTATGTATACTGAGCAAAACATGACTGTATCTAACTGATCGGATTTTGAAAGAAAGTAAAGTGATAAATTTGAATAAAAGAAGATTGTGCATGACGAGATATATAAATGTGTAGGAGGCGCAAGCAGTGTGCTTAAAAAGAAAAGTTCTCTCTGTCTATCTCGCAAGGGATACGACGTGATGACAGCAAGTAATTATTGATTTTAATGCGCTTAATCCTCTCTGTCTACCCTTGCAGGGATATGGCGTAATGGAATGTTTGTAATCTTTTGTTCATAATTATAAACAATGAATAACTTCTTTAAAGACCATCATAGCTGAATCAGAGGAAGACCTGCAATAAATGCTACATTGATTCCACACTGCTTCCAAAAAATACAACATGTCGATCTCCATCAGCAAGACTAAATGCATGATTACGAAACACAGAAATCCGAAGGATGTGCGAAGTTGAAGATATTGTCAGATGGAGACGACAGAGAAGAAGGTTCTGGAACGAACAAGTATCCAGAATGGCGGAACCAAGAGCCTTAAGAATGGCCAGGGACAGTATCCTCCAAGCAAGCAGACCTCCAGGATGACCTCCCAAAAGAGGGAAAGACAGCTGGCAGTCGACGTCACAAAAGGGAAACGATGATGCAGGACCATATCAGGCCAACAGGCCTAAAAGAAGAGGAAGAAGAATAACTTCTTTAAAGATATTATAATATCCGATTATTTCGTTTTTCAATAATTTTAAATGACTTATTTTATTTATTTATTTATTATTACACATGACAAGAAATATACACAATTTGAGAAAAACAACAGATAATTTGATTTGGACATACAATTTTAATGGATCTGGGTTTGTTGCCTTTCATTTGTCGTATCCCCAATAAACTAGGCTTTTGCCTGTATCTCACTGAGGATATTTAGCATGAGAAAAATAAATCGATACTTCTTTCCGATTTTTGATTACACAAAAACAAAACCCCGTTGCACGCTCTCATCAACCTGACAAACAGTGACACTCAACTACAACTGGAAACATCTTGCGAAATTCAACTCCTCACACATCATCACTCCAGAAAGACCAAAAATATTCATCTCACACTTTACCGCACACAATCATAAGAATAAAAATTAAAATCAAAACAAAATTAAAACAAAAAAAAAATACACAGAAACACAAATACAAAAACAACCAAAATTAAAACAACAAGAAGAAACCCACACTCACGAGCTAACATAAATCCCTTCCACTCGTCATTCATCCTGAAAGCCCAAGTACTCAAAATCCTGTCGCAATAACAACCACGCTCCGATCGACTGTCTAAATGGTTTTCCTACCTTTACCTTTATTGAAGTCGGCACGCCATTGTATGTAATGGGAGCCAAATAAGCATATTGCCTTTGGGCAAAAGAGTGTTATCTCTAATTTTCAATACACGAGTAAGTAACTATTGATTTGGAATACGGTTTATCCTCTATGCCTACTCGTACAGCGGAATAGCTTAATGGTATTTATGTATTTTTTTGTAAATAATTATAAACAACGAATAACCTTATTATTATAACCTACCAATTCGTTTTTAAATCTATTGAAATTAATAATTACTAATTTTCAATACACGAGTAAGTAATTATTGATTTGGAATACGGTTTATCCTCTATGCCTATTCGTACAGCGAAATGGCGTGATGGCATTTATGTATTTTTTTGGTAATAATTATAAAAAACGAATAACTTCTTTATTATTATACCCGACCAATTCGTTTTTCAATCTATTGAAATGAATAATTAATAATTTTCAATACACGAGTAAGTAATCATTGATTTTTAAGACAAGATTGATTTATAGAACACACGCAAACCATTAAAAAATTATAAAATTTACATTTAATAATAAATTTGAATAACGATGTTGGTTATATTCTCACGGTTTTTCCTGTTTCTAATTAGAATTGTTTTTAAAAGATTGATTAAACTTTTAAATTAATAAAATACACTTGATATGACGCACTCCTTGGCCTAGTTGTTAGAACGCTTGACTTTCAATCAGTGTAAGGTTCTTCTTATTTTAAACCTGTTGGCCTGTGATGGTCCTGCATCATTGTTTGCCTCTTGCGACGTCGACTGCCAGCTGTCTTTCCATCTTTTGGGAGGTCGTCCTGGAGATCTGCTTGCTTGGAGGATACTGTCCCTGGACATTCTTACGACTCTTGGTTCCGCCATTCTGGATACGTGTCCGTTCCAGAACCTTCTTCTCTGTCGTCCCCATCTGACAATATCTTCAACTTCGCACACCCTTCGGATTTCTGTGTTACGTATTCTATCACGAAGGGTTTTGCCAGCGATACTCCTGAGTACCTTCATTTCGCTGGTTCGAAGGAGATGTTTGGTTCTGACAGTGTAGGCTCTGGACTCTATGCTGTATATCATTATGGGGCGGACACAGGTCTTCTATATCCTCACCTTGCTTTGGATGTTCATATGCTTGTTTTTTTTCAGATAGTGTTCTTTTAACATCCGGAAATAGCTGTAAGGTTCGATTTACGACATTACTCAGAAAAAAGTGGTTTATCTGTTATTTACATAGGGACATGATAATATATTTTTAATTGACTAAAAGAAAATCGTGAAGGGTAATAAGATCGCTAGGTTGTATTACAATACATATAAAAAATTGACTTAATTGCGAAAAAAAAGACCCAACCCATATTTAATCGGTTCTGTTTTATTGTACTATATGTTCATTATATACAGTATAACCTGGTGGGCTTACTGCCTGCTACATGGCAATCTCTTAAAATAAATCAGAAATGTCAAAAAAGCTTTCCATGAAAACCTGTCTGGAACAATTCTTCTATAAATAAAATCTGGTTACCAACAGTAATCGTTCTCGCTACCCCCAGGCTAGAATTCAGGCGTTTTACCAACTAAGCCACGGAGCTTGTCAGGTTGTATAAAATAAAAAAAAATTATTACGTTTAATCATAAAATATTTATTTAATACGCTTAATATTTTTTTATATACAGCTTATATACAGATCTATGCTTTTTCAATATTTTATATACAGCTTATATACATATCTATGCTTTTTCAATATTTTGTGTACAGCTAATATACAGATCTATGCTTTTTCAATATTTTATATACAGCTTATATACAGATCTATGCTTTTTAAATATTTTATATACAGCTTAAATACAGATCTATGCTTTTTCAATATTTAATAATAAAATTTCAACAATAAAAATACGAGCATTCCTCTAATAACAAATAATCAAATTTTAACTTATATAAAAAATATATTTTTGGGTTAATGTGAAATATTTTATTAGAAAATCATTTATTTTCCCTTCGAGAAAAACGAGATTGCAGAATGTCTTTCGGTAAGAGAAAAACAGAACTAACTAATTATCCGGAACTTTGATTACATTGATTGGCTAGTGAGTATATTGCAGTTTCGGACATATTTGGAGATAGTTTCAACATATGTGAAAATTCTCTCATGGAGCGTTTTTATTTACTAGAACTATATATTCGAGGGCACGACTTGATTCGTGTTAATTTCCTTCATCTTTCAGAAATTTAAGATCTGAAAAAATATGTAGATGTTCCGATTTGCGTTTTTTTATGTGTACTGGTTGAATTAATTATTAAGTTTTAATTTTTTTTAAACAGTTTTTTTTTAAGAATCCTTCCTTGTGGCCTCCTGAACCCTGGTCTGTAGTATGCTTGCACAGTATTATATGTGTTTATTAGTAATATTAATATTTTTACTTTTATACTTTTTGTATGTTTTAAATTTAAATATTTCACCTATTACATGATGAATCGATTGTATATACATACTAACACTCATTTTCCCTGAACTGTTGCGGTGCAGTTAAAACTATGTAACGAATATTTTTTACTGATAAAGATTCCTTAACTGGACAATCTAATTATTTTAACATTAGGGGTTTTTTAAAGGTTTTGCGGTTGATTTATTGGCAATAATAAGTGGGCCGTAGATCTTGTTATCTGCTGCAACACACCTTTCTGTATCTTTCAACACGTAGAAACATAGAATTTTGGAGGCAATGATTCAGTTGAAATAACAATTTGAAAATGAAGATGATGAATAGCAATAGAAATTGGAGGACGATCTTTGAATACAGATATTCAAAGGTGATATTCAAGATTGTATGGGTTGTAGCGCTATTGAAAAGGAAGAATATGTTAAGTAAACGATATTGGTGTCTTAGTCGGTAAAGCCATTTTTTAATAGAATTCTAGTGTAGTTTTTCTAGGACTTGAACTTTTATCTAGATGGTTGAGAGAGATCGCCACATGGAAACAAACCCGCCAGATTGCATTGTAAATATCAAAAGTGGTATACAATAATTATAATCATTATAATCAGTGTTATATCTAAGACCTATGTAAATTTATACTTTACATAAATACATTTACCCTGTGTTCCTTGAAGGGTAGGCAAAGAACAAAGATCTCCAAACTTTAATTCAATCACTCAATTTTTACCTCCTTCATATTCATACTTCTCGTCATGCATAATATTCCAGTATTTATACTTCTCACTTTACATTCTTTCAAAATCTGTTACGTTGATTTTTCTTTCATTCAATTTATATTTTACTTCTGTAAAAATCACTTGCACAACGCAGGTATTAAAAATTATTGAAGTTTTAAGTTGTTTCATCCCATTCGTTTTGTGGCTTAGTGGTTGAACATTTGGTTTCCATTTCATGTTTATTTCTTCATCTTACTATACATCATTCACTTAAGTTATCTATTCAATCTTTATATGTTTATTATTCCTCATTTCATACATTGACTCACAACAAATAATGTCCACACATATCCACAGTATAGAACAACCTCTGTGGCTTAGTTGGTAAGACGCATGTGAACCAACGCAGAGGTTGCTAGCTCGATTCTCGTTACCTTTTTTTAAAAAGGACTTTAGTCTGTTTTTTTACTTATAACCTCTTAGACATATTTTTTGTGTTAATTGTCAGATATAGCCATATATTAATTAACTGTTATACTGTTAATAACCAGGTTATACTGTTAATAACGACGATGTAATACAATAACACATTTTTCTTATTTTAATCATTTTTCTGTCTGGTTCATCTTTCAATTCCATTTATCAAGGTGGGCACAAACAAATAATTTTGTATTGTTATTTTTGCTACATTTTATATAGCGCGGTTGTTGGTGTATATAAAGTGAATTGCTACCTATTACTTGTTTCCTGCAGTAAATAAATTATATAAATAATATATTTTAAGGTTCTGTAACAGTTTGTTACGACAAGTCAGTTTAGTTTTGTTAAGTTTTCTTATGTTATCTAAAATTTTTAGATAACTTTTATCGTTAAAAATAGTTTATTGTCTTAACACAATACTTGCAGCCATCGCATTATAACCTTAAAATGCTATAAATTATTTAAAATGTTTGTACTTACGTTACAGTTGATTAAAATTTAACCGCCATATTTTTTCATTAATATGATTAATTTCAATAAAAATAAAATCAATTTATTTTGAAAATTGTTCTCTCAATATATATTTATTGAATAAATATAAAATTAAATCTCATATGATGTTATTGAATAAAAATAAATACGAACATATATTTTATCAAAGGTTTCGACTTTCACTTTGTGGAACTACGGTAGTTAATGGAACAACAAAGTGAATTTATTGTTGCATATTTTGTACTTTAGCATAAGAGTTAAAAAAAGTAAAACAAAGAAGTGTAATTATTTTAATTGATTTCGAAATTAAAATAATTAATTAATTTTCAATATATTTGAAGAAAATATTTATGAAATAATGAAAATGAACTAAAAACTATAGAAACAAGAAGATATATTTTAACTTAAACCAGTTTCATAAAAAAGTTTAATTTATCTAATTTAATTAAATTTTGCTTAAAATTTCTTGTGAGTAAAAAAAAACATGATAAAAAACTTTGATGAAAACAAAAACATTGTTTAAAACATATAAAATATCTATTAAAAGAAAAGCTTTGAAGGTTTTTATTTTTTACGGCTATTTAAAATAACGAAATGATAATATAATTAATTAAAACCACATTAAGAAACTTAAAAAAATATCGTTTAAAATAAAACTCGAATATAAAAATCATAAACTCATCACGGGATAAACGGAAAACAAACAAAAAAAATAAGAACTCAAACAAATATAACAACATTTTTAAAAATGGAACATAAAAATTCGCGCTTACGTTCGAACTTTTTTCGAAATTCAAAAACTCGTTTCTTTTCGCCGCGCGAGAATTCAATGAGGCGAGCGTAGCGGTTAATACGTGATATCGCGCCGCGATACAAAACCAAACTGAATGCTCAAGAAAAACTCAGAGTTCGCCCAGACATAAGTCGCGAACTGTTTTACAAAACTCGTTCATATAAAGACAGTTATCAGAGGTTGAGTTTTAAAGAATGGTTGAATTTTTATCAGATAATGATTTGAAATGAATCTTTGGATGATGTGGATGTTTACTGGGTAATGTTTTTGATTGTGTCTGGTGCGGTAATGTGGTATATGTTTGGCACGTGCGCTTTGCCCCACGTGGTTATCCATGATCAACAAGTGCCCGCCTCTTTGGTGTGGGCGGAGGGTATAGACTCTTTTCTCCATAGAGAAAGAAAGGTGGTCTCCGATAATGGTAATGTATGAAGACTTTCAAACTTAAAAACTTTATTATTCAAAATACGAGTTCTTCAGATCACCTTTGATGGGCATAAAAACACATTGTTTATGTCAGGGAAATTTTCATGTTTCGGTCAAATGAAAGATGTTTACATAAGTTATAACAAAATTTACTTACGTCACTTTTTTTTAATTTTAAATAATAAATTGACTAGTTAAAATTTCAAGCCTGGAAAATTGTGGAGAAGTACTGTAAAATATATTTAAAGGCTTTTTAAATTTTTTTAGTTCATAACTTTCAAGATTTCTGTTTCCTAGACTATCTGTCGACTACTATTATTTTTTAAATAATTTATTATTTACACACGTTAACACCATCACACAATTTTATTGACGGGGTAAGCAGAGCTCAGGATCAGGTAAGCTCAGGATCCTGTCCGAAAGGCGTGCAAGATGGATCGGTCATATAATACGACAAGAGGGCCTCTTGCATGCCATAATGGAGGGCATGACCGAGGGGACAAACTCTAGGGGACGCCCACGCCGAGAGTACCTGGAGGACCTGTTGGTGGACGTGCGCTGCTCAACATACACAGACTTAAAAAGAGCCGCACAGGACAGGGGGGAATGGAGGAGAAGAGTTCAAATTGCTGCAAACCAGTCTTAGGACTGCAACCACGGAAGGAAGCAGAGAGGAAAGAGACACACCCTTCGTTTCTTCCACATTCATATACCTGCTCATACAACTCCTACAATTTCTTTGACTCTATGATTGTTATCCGTGGCCTGGTGGTAAGACATTTGTATGCCGATCTGGAGGTTGCGGGTTCGATCCCCGTTGTAACTTAGATTTTTTTAAATAGGATTCTAGTCTGGTTAACACTTAGAGCCTATAAAACATATTTCTGGTTGGTTGGAAGATATTGCCACATGGCAATAAACTCGCCAGGTTAAAAAAAAATTATTCCTCTTTTCAAAATATCATTATTTGAACCAATCGTAATTTCCTTGATACGAGATTCCACCCTTACGCCTTCTACTTACATTTGCACTATGTATTTGTTTTGTTACTCTTTCTCTTTTCATTCGTTCTACATTTTCAAACCATTTCAAAATCCTCATCTTCATCTTACTCAACGTAACTTAAATTCACATTCATCCTCATTACTTCATTTCATATTCTGCCATACATTATCCTCCATTTATTTTTCTCAGTGTACACATTTGTATATCATGTATTCGAATTCTTTGTGAAATGCTGTTGTGAACTATCAGGATATCAGATTTTGATACTGTTCAATTCGAGTGTTTTTTCTTTTACAATACAATATTTACAATGAAAATAATATCAATGGAAAGGCAAACCGAAGAAACCCACAATTTTCTCGATATAGAGCATCACTTTACTTAACATTGCTTGTGACGGAGGGACTTTATTCCTTAATCACAAATTGTCTCGATATAGAGCATCACTTTACTTGACATTGCTTGTGACGGAGGGACTTTATTCCTTAATCACAAATTTTATCGATATAGAGCATCACTTTACTGGCCATTGCTTGTGACCTTATTCCTTAATCACTAATTTTCTCGATATAGAGCATCACTTTACTTGACATTGCTTGTGACGGAGGGACTTTATTCGTTAATCACAAATTTTCTCGATATAGAGCATCACTTTACTTTACATTGCTTGTGACGGAGTGACCTTATTCCTGAATCACAATTTTTCTCGATATAGAGCATCACTTTACTTGGCATTGCTTGTAACGGAGTGACCTTATTCCTTAATCACAAATTTTATCGATATACAGCATCACTTTACTTGGCATTGCTGTGACGGAGTGACTTTATTCCTTAATCACAAAATTTCTCGATATAGAGCATCACTTTACTTGACATTGCTTGTGACGGAGGGACTTTATTCGTTAATCACAAATTTTCTCGATATAGAGCATCACTTTACTTTACATTGCTTGTGACGGAGTGACCTTATTCCTTAATCACAATTTTTCTCGATATAGAGCATCACTTTACTTGGCATTGCTTGTAACGGAGTGACCTTATTCCTTAATCACAAATTTTATCGATATACAGCATCACTTTACTTGGCATTGCTGTGACGGAGTGACTTTATTCCTTAATCACAAAATTTCTCGATATAGAGCATCACTTTACTTGACATTGCTTGTGACGGAGGGACTTTATTCCTTAATCACAAATTTTATCGATATAGAGCATCACTTTACTTGCCATTGCTTGTGACTTTATTCCTTAATCACAAATTTTCTCGATATAGAGCATCACTTTACTTGGCATTGCTTGTGACGGAGTGACTTTATTCCTTAATCACAAATTTTCTCGATATAGAGCATCACTTTACTTGTTATTACTTGTGACGGAGTGACCTTATTCCTTAATCACAAATTTTCTCGATAAAGAGCATCACTTTACTTGACATTGCTAGTGACGGAGTGACCTTATTCCTTAATCACAAATTTTCTCGATATAGAGCATCACTTCACTTGGCATTGCTAGTGACGGAGTGACCTTATTCCTTAATCACAAATTTCATGTGTTTATCCAAAATGCTAAAACACTCAACTAGTCACACTCTGAATTCTCCTCTTTACATACACTTCAATCCCAATCTATCACATAATCACAATTTCTAACTCACCATAATCTCAACAAACATGTCAAAATCATGTCCAGCAAATCCTCATCACACGCTCAACATTTGCATCAGCCATGCGCTCATTTGCCTACGTGGATTTATTTATTGCTTATGTGGATTTGGATCGTTTTAATTCAGACCTGGTTTCATTAGTATTTTTTATCAGTTCATTTGAAGTATCATCGTTTTAATCGTTAATTTATTTCCATTTGTGTGCATATTCTAGAATTCATTCTCTGGGTGTTGCCCTAAACGCACTTTTTGGTAAATACCCATCTGACATTCTCAACACACACCCAAACCAAATCGTGTGGAATATTTCATCTCATAAAGGAAGGGGTTCGACACCTTTTTAAAAAGAAACTCCCATTTCTTCAAGAAAATGCCTCATTTCATGTGTATTCTTGACCGTGCCCTTTCGGCAAATATATGATGCTTACGCACAAGTCAGAATTGGTCTGTATACCAAATTAAAAATTACATTTTCAAAATTATTTTCGGATGTATTGCTATTATATTCAGTTGAGTTTTAGGTAAGATACCTGTCTTCCAGCCAAAGGGTTTTGTTCCAAACACTACTTCCATGGTAAGATACCTGTCTTCCAGCCAAAGGGGTTTGTTCCAAACACTACTTCCATGGTAAGATACCTGTCTTCCAACCAAAGGGGTTTGTTTCAAACACTACTTCCATGGTAAGATACCTGTCTTCCAGCCAAAGGGGTTTGTTCCAAACACTACTTCCATGGTAAGATACCTGTCTTCCAACCAAAGGGGTTTGTTTCAAACACTACTTCCATGGTAAGATACCTGTCTTCCAACCAAAGGGTTTTGTTTCAAACACTACTTTCATGGTAAGATACCTGTCTTCCAACCAAAGGGTTTTGTTTCAAACACTACTTTCATGGTAAGATACCTGTCTTCCAGCCAAAGGGTTTTGTTTCAAACACTACTTTCATGGTAAGATACCTGTCTTCCAACCAAAGGGTTTTGTTTCAAACACTACTTTCATGGTAAGATACCTGTCTTCCAACCAAAGGGTTTTGTTTCAAACACTACTTTCATGGTAAGATACCTGTCTTCCAACCAAAGGGTTTTGGGTTCGATTCTCATTGATATCCATTTTATTAGAAAATAATTTTAATCTTTGTAATTTATTTTTATCAAACACTGTTTATTCCACTTTTTTGTGACGGTATAACCCTACCGATTTCAAGGCTTTCATCTGATCTTCAGGGGAGCACAAACAAGTCTTTTTTGTGCTCCCCTGAAGATGAGGTGAAAGCCTTGAAACCGGTAGGATTAAACCGTCACAAAAAAGTGGAATAAACAGTGTTTGATAAAAATAAATTACAATGTCTTTAAACCTCCACAACGTTAATGCCTTAACTATAAACAACATAATTTTAATCTAGTTTTCATGCAATAATGACTCGTCGATATATTTCAAAGTTCTTTAGAAAAGTTTGCTTCATAGTAATATATCCGCTAGTTTAAACTGTACACAACAAAAGTAACTATAATTAACAATAAAAGTACAATAATATTATACAATAAGCTCTGACGACATCACCAGCGAGCTGTGGGAAACGAGAGCCGCTCATACTCTTTTGTCGAGCTTTCGTCACCGTGTCATAGTCTTTTGCAAATTGAATTCGAAAATAAATATCAGCTTTCATTTCAATACAATATATAGTAACTTACTACTATTGTAGACTAAAATATATGTAAGACTAAATATTTCTCACAAATTTTGTAAAATATGAGATCTGATTTTTCTTTTCCTTTCCTCTTCACCATCCCTTACTTTCCTTTTGATTGATGATATCTCACTTTATATGAAAAATAATGTTCGGGTGATTGTCCGTCTTTGTGGGGTTCGTGGGCATGTTCTCACGTATATATTTATGGATTTTGTGGGTATGGATAGTCATTTGAATGATTTATGCGACCACGTAACTTGCTTCATTTACTTTTGTCTGGTTGGTTGGAAGAGATTGCCGCCTGGCAACAAGCCCGCCAGATTGTATTGCAATAAAAGTGTTAAATAAATAAATAAAATAATATATTTTTAATGATTAAACAATGCAAAAGAATAAATTTAATCAAACAGTTGATACTTTCGAATATCGTTAAGGTAGGAGGGATGGAGATTGTAGAGTTGAAAGATGGGTATTCTATTGGTGAGCGAGTGAATGAATGAATGTTTGTTCGTTATATCAACGAATACAGTATGAACGAGCAATACAAAAATACTTTCTAAAATTGAATTTACGAGTTTATATTTCGAGCTTACGCTCACCTAGTGAAACTGTGCTTTTTCAGTTCTTTGTGAATTGCATTACATAAATAAGTAATTATGAATTAAATCGAAAACTTGGCGTCTACATATAATTTTTCCGATAACTTACTTGGCATAAATTTTTGAATTTCTAATCTTAAACAACCTCAAATCAGCGCATCTTTCATATATTTACTTATCTCTTAGAGAACACTTCTTAAAAACTAATTTTTTTTTTAAATAAATAGCTTGTTACTATTTTTAAATTGTTTGCACTGAAAATGAATAAGGGGAAAAAATAAAATTGAATAGTTCACCTCATTCACGGTTTTGCTTTTCACAATTTCAGTTATCCGCGATTCAAAATAATGAATCGGAAATTTCAAAGTATCGTCAGAACGTCAACAGTATTATACCAAGTTACAACACCTACGTCATTAACCTCACTTCATCTATCCTTTCATCTCCATCAAAGATTCCCAAAGTAGTATATATGGACCCCCAAGGGTCGATTTCGACTTGCTGGGGGGTCTATTTCAGCGAGAATAGAAATTGGGGGTGCACGAGATGTAAATAGGGGTCCACGTGAGCGAATTCCATTTAAGCAGATCACCATCAATATTTAGACGTTCCATAAATGTCTTATTACACCTAACACAGATTGTGTGTACATAATACTTATATTAGACATAGAAAATACTTCTAATAAAGAAATCGAATGCAAATCGCTGAACGTGGAGTTCCCCTTACTAATTTGAAGCCAAATATTGAATCATTGCTATCAGAGCATCAGGTTCACCCCTTTCATTAACATTATTATTTGTGTATTAATTTTATGTAAGAATTTTACTAGGTTTGGAGGTTTTGATTTGTTTCGTTCCAAAGCCAAATATTTACTTACATTTTGTGTCTTTTCGATAAAGTTTTGAATAAAAATTGTACATGTTTTTCTTTTTTATAATACAATTGTCCACTCTACAAAAAACCTGATCAAGGTGGTCAGCACAGTGTCATCTGTCAAAAACATATTTGAAGTTAATAAGTTTAGGAAAATTCAATATTAGGCAGGCAGGGGGTCTACGGAAAACAAAAAAAAACCGCCAAGTGGTCTACGGGGCGAAAAAGTTTGAGAAAGTATAATCTACATCAGAGGTTCCCAACCCCGTGCCCGCGGGCACCATGGCGCCCGCGGAACGATTTGTATGTGCCCGCCACTATTCGACGGACAGAATTTTCTCATAAACATTAATTAAAAATGTGAATTATTTTTATTTATTTGTTAGAGTTTTAATTTTTTTGAGTGCCTAGGTTTATTAAATACGTTCGTATGTTTGCGATATTGTATGTATGAGTGGTTCCTTTGCTGACAGTACTAAAAAGAAGAAACCTTTCATTGACGGTGAGTTGTTTAAATGGTATTTAGTAACTTCACAGTAAAAGAGGATATGTTGCAAATATTACCTATGAAAGGACAGACAAGGGGTGAGGATATTTATAATACATTCAGAACATACGCCAAGTCAATAAATATGCCTTTGCACAAGCTGTCTGCGATAACCACCGATGGGGCACCAGCAACGGTAGGTAAAAACAAAGGATTTATTGCCCTCTGCAAGAAGGATAAATCATTTTCAAACTTTATGTCCTACCACTGTATTATCCACCAGGAAGCTCTGTGTTGTAAAATATTGCCATTTGAACACGTTATGAAAATAGTTACAAAAATAATCAATTCTATTCGAGCAGCTCCTTTGCAACACCGACTTTTCAAGGCCCTGTTAGAAGATACTGAAGATAAAGAACATGGTCTTATTCTGCATGCTGAAGTACGTTGACTCAGTAAAGAAAAGGTTCTTACAAGATTTGTGAGTTTAATTGAAGAAATAAAAACATTTATAAACGGTAAAAAGGAAAATTATGATGAACTAGCTGACTCTCGCTGGCTGATTGATTTGGGATTTCTCACAGACATCATGGAAAAATTGAATTCTTTAAATTTGGAGTTGCAGGGGAAAGAAAAAAACATAGCTGAAATGATAAGCTCTGTAAAGTCATTTAAAGCTAAATTGGATTGGTTGATATCACATCTGCAGATCAATTCTCTTGTGCATTTCCCACATATGAATAAAATGCTAGGTAACAATGAATTAAACGGGTCATTATTTATTAAGCATCTTCAAGTGTTAAAAAAACAGTTTGAAGAGAGATTTTTGCAGTTTACACATATCGGGCCAATTGTTTCCTTCTGTATCAATCCTTTTACTTGCCAAATAAATGTAATGGAAATGGCCGCATGTATTGCAGATTTTGTTCAAGGTAAGACAGAAGAACTGTAAGTTCAGAAGAACTGTTCAAGGTAAGACAGAAATTAGAAATTTTGGACCTTAAGAATGATATTTTGCTACAATCCTTAATATCAGAGGACTTTTGGAATACAGTGGACAGAGAAAAGTTCCCATTTTTGAAAAAAGCGGCATATAAAATAGAATAATTTTTCGGTTCGACATATTTATGCTACACATTGTTTTCAAACATGAACTCAATAAAATCAAGATATAGATCTCGACTCACCGATGAGCATCTTTATGATTGTTTGCTAACAGGATTATCTGCTATCGTCATACTCTCCTAATTATGAGTATGAGGCACTGGCCAATGATATGCAATGCTAAAGATCACATTGACATATTGATATTATATTTTTTTATAAAACGTTTTCTTTGTATTTGTGTTTTTTGTTTACTTTGTTTACGTTTTGTTAATACATTTCCCTGTGTGTATGCAATTTGAATAATAATTTTATTATTTTGAAACATTTTTGTTTATTATTTATTAATAAATTATGAATATAAGAAAATAAATTATGGGAAAATGAGAAGTTATGGAAGGAGTTTGTCGATTAAAAATAGGTGGTGCCCGCCACCCTACCGATATTTTAGAATGTGCTCTAGAGTACAAAAAGGTTGGGAACCCCTGATCTACATCATCATCACTACAAGAAAAAGGGTAAGAACAGGTAGCATAAGAAGTACGGAACACACATTTCTTACCACCTAGGTACTCTTCATGACCTAACTGGGAGGACGGAGGTTGCGGATTCGATTACCGTTGAAATCTATGTTTTCCGAAAAGAATTCGTCCGGTTTATACTTAAGGCATCTTTAACATCTTGATGGTTGATTGGAAGAGACTACCACATAGCAATTAATATGCTAGGTTGTTCTCTATACGACGAAAGTGTTATAAAATAGAAAAAAGTAAAATATTTTGAGAGAGAGAGGTCATATTGATAAAACTTTTACTACAGTTTTATGTTTTAATTAATATTTTTTAATTATTCGTATTAATTGTTAATCTCTTAAAGTGCCTAGCAAATAAATTTAACGTTATCATGTGTAGGATAAAACATAGTTTTTATAGTGTTCGGTAGTATGCGCGGTTTCTAGCATCCACTAAAATTCTTGGAACCTATCCTCCGCGGATAAGGGGTACTTCTATATATTATGTTGTTTAACGTTATCATGTGTAGGATAAAACATAGTTTTTATAGTGTTCGGTAGTATCCGCGGTTTCTAGCATCCACTAAAATTCTTAAATTCTTGGAATCTATCCTCCGCGGATAAGGGGTACTTCTATATACGAGTATTATGTTGTTTGTGCAATGCGCGAATTTCTCGCAGTCTAAATACTCAATATAAACTTTAAAAAAAAAATAGATCTCTGAAGCTCATGTGCAGTGTGTGAGGAATGGAAAGTTATGACTTCTTTGTTTATTGTACTGTAATTTTGTATCGGTTGCCAAAATACACACCAGTTTATCGAAATCAACAATCGCTTTTTAATAATAACTAGTTGCAACCCGTGAAATATTCACGGAAGAAAAACAAATTTTACATTTATGAAAATATATATTCATAAATGTAAAATTTGTTTATATATATCATTTATATATCGTCCCCTTTTACACCGGTTCAAAAATTGTTAGCGAGGTATTTAAAATTCGTTCAGTATGACGGACCCACCGAGATTCAAATTTTGAATTACTTTCGGAGAGAATCCAAGTATTCTTCTCTCACTCTCTTGTATTCATAATTAAATTCTCGTATTTTTTCTTTGACGACAACCATCGTACGGGTTTTGGCCTATTTATACTATGATAATAATAATATGAGAATTGGTATAGCGCTGTTTAGAAAGCAACTCTCCCCAAGGGCGCTCCAACTCAGAACTCGAACCCACTATTATCAATAGATTGAAAATATTACAAAATATACATATTTAAGTTGAATATAAGGATAGGAAGGCTGCGGTCATTAGATCATATATGGTACATCCTCTTTGCGGATTGTACTATTTTACTGTTTTGTATTTAGGACTTTACTATAAATTGTACAAATGGCAAGTTTGCCAAATTAATGGTAAAAATATTTAACATTAACGTTTTTTAAAAGAAATAAATAAGGCATAAAAATATTCAAACACTAAAAAATAGTGTAATAAAATATGTTTTTTATAGTTAAGACATTAACACTGTTGAGGTTTAAATGCATCGTTATTTCATTATTAGGTGTTAATATAAGTTGTGTACGTTTTTTTCCAATTTAAAAATGAGCACCAAAAGTAAAACAAAATGGTAAATGTTATACGTCATTCGAAAGAAAATTTTCAGCTCTACGAGATATTGTGTTTGCTTTTACATTACATATACAATATTATTTTATTTGATTACAAGCCTTCAAAATGGAATGTCAAGTAAACGAAAGTGAGCATTTTCGACACCTCCTTCTGTTCGCGTTCAATCGAGGTAATAAAGCTGCCAAAGCTGCTCGCGATATTTGCAAAGTGTATGGTGAAGATGATATGACTGAAAGGACAGGTCGTCGATGGTTTTTGCGTTTCAAAGACGGTAATTTCAACCTGAAGGACATGGAGAGTTCCGAACGACCAGTGGACTTCGATGAGGACCGCTTAAACCATATTATTCATGAAGATCCCCTTCAAACATTTTTAATCACCATTTTCAAACCATTTTTTATCACAAGTAATGATGCGGTAAAGCAACCTTTGCTTGTGGCCATGCGTAACTCGATGACGCGCGAGCAAACCAGCAGAAATTGTCGAACGTTGATTTTTGTTGTTTTCACTCAAAACATGTGGAACCCAAGCGCCGAACTTCTGGACTTTTCCCATTGATTTAAGATGGCGATATACAGTCATGTGAGTACAACTCATCTGCTCAGCCAATTATACGGTGGTTTGAAGGAGATCTTCATCAATAATACGGTTTAAGCGGTCCTCATCGAAGTCTACTGGTCGTCCGGAACGCTCCATGTCTTTCAGGTCGAAATTACCGTCTTTGAAACGCAAACACCATCGACGAGCTGTCTTTCAGTCATATACGAGTAGCATCTTCGCAAATATCGCGAGCAGCTTTGGCAGCTTTATTCCCTCGATTGAACGTGAACAGAAGGAGGTGTCGAAAATGCTCACTTTCGTCTACTTGACATTCCATTTTGAAGGCTTGTAATCAAATAAAATAATATATGTAACGTAAAAGCAAACACAATATTTTGTAGAGCAGAACATTTTCTTTTGAATGACGTATAACCTTTGCCATTTTGTTTTACTTTTGGTGCTCATTTTTAAATTGGAAAAAACAGACACAACTTATGTTAACCCCTAATAGTTCAACACTGTTTACTCCACTTGATAAAACCCTACCGGTTTCAAGGTTTTCACCTCATCATCAGTGCAACCCAAACAAGTCTTGTGTGTCCTCCTTTGAGGATACACCTTGAAACCGATTAAATCATAGGTTTCCAAAGTGGGTCCATCGTCCTCCCTGGGGGTACTTGAGGGAACTGAGGGGGCCATGCTGGCCCTGTGGGAAAGTAGGGGGGTGGCTTGCTTATTTTAATTATTTTAATAGATACTATTGTATTTTAACTTCTTTTCCAAATTGTTTTATTTCTTAAATACCTTTTTGAAATTAAAAAAAAACTCTCATAGTTGCATAATTTTTTTGTTGAAATTTTATTGCAAATAACAAATTGCAAAACATTAATAAATTTTTGGCAGTACATCAGGTCCATCCTTCTCATTAGGATTATTTAATAAATACTTCAACAATTTAAGTATCAGCGTATCTTATTTATAACACTATAGATATGCACATAAAAAGATGTCCACTTCATTTTTCTGTTTTATTTAATTAGAAAAAAAGTTAATTTCCAGGGGGGGCTTCTGTATTTTTTTTTGCTGAAAAGGGGGTAGAGGGTCAAATAAATTTGGGAACCTATGGATTAAATGCACAAACAACCTGAGCGTATTTTTCTTAATCTACTCAACTGTTTGGTGTTAAATCTATCATTAAATTAGATAGTTACATACAACAATTGTTTTGTTACATGTTTTTCCGACCATCTTGAACATTTTAAACAATCCTTAAGTGAAAACCAGAAAGGAATCCTCAATAAAAAAATGGGTATCAGTCTCGCTACCTTCAAGTTAGAAGACAATTGACTTGCCATTTGGTCTCCAAGGTAACAAACGTACATAACATTACGCAATTTCGTGTCAGAGTAGGCAGAGCGCTAGATTTCCCTATCTCGACACACATCCTTCGCCTCTTTTACATTCATACACCTTCTCATAAAACTCCTATGATTTCTTTGAATTTCATCGTTGCTTCTTTCAGAATATCATTAATTAAATCTAATCATGCTTTCCTTGGTCTTCCTCTCACATGTCTTTCACATTTACAGTGTATTTTGTTTTGTTAGTTTTTCTTCATTCATTCGTTTTACATGCCCAAACCATTTCATAGTGCTTTCCTTCATCTTACTTAACACATCAGTCTTAAGTTAATATTCATCCCTTATCACTTCATTCCGTATTATGTCATTATCCCTTTATGTATTCACTTCAGTGCATACATTTCTACAGCATGTACTCGTATTTTTTTACTCTTTTCTACAGCTGTCATCAGAGAGTCTAGACTCGAACTTAATGACTCTCCATATTGATATAACATACGAGTATAAATACACACTATCACGCCATTTCTCTATTAACACTTGCCGCCCTGTGATGGATAGCGATTGACCAGGACTTATATTTTATTTTATTTCTCCAAATATACTGATTGCAGGGTCTTCATACTTTATGTATTCCTCATTATAACCTTAATTATTTGAATGATGTCATAACGAAATAAAACCATTGATCAAAATCTACAGAACTCATTAATTTGTATAAATCGAGAACCGGCGTGTGCGTGTGTGTATTTGATAACGTTGGTGTGTGTGTGCAGCCACCTGCTAATTGCAAAAAATGACCTAGCAGATTAAGCGTCATTTTGATTTAAAACATACATTTTTCACTGGACGCTTAGCGTCCAGCGCCGTGGCTGTCTGATTTTTTTAGCACAGTAAGGCAAGTGTTAAAGAAGACTGAAAGGACAGAGTATCAGATTTAACTATCTCGTAACACATATTTAGGCTCTTCTACATTCATACACCTTCTCATACGTCTCCTACGATTTTCTTGATTTTCTACGTATCAATAAAAATATATTTCACTTGATGCAATCATACTTTCCTTTGTCTTACTCTCATACGCTTTCCACTTACATTTGAACTACATACTCGTATTTGATGTCCCCCGATGTCCTTGCGGTCGGGCTCGTCCTACATTAGTGGGGTGTATCTCGGCCGGGGGAATGTTTGTGGGATGAGCCCGGACCTTTTAATATCTTCTCTCTTAAATGTATTTTCTGCAGTTTATTTTGGGATATACCATACACATGTGCGATTTCGAAATGAATTCATTATATAATATACATATATGTACATATTGTGTTGCTGTCAAGGAACCTTTATTTATTTTATCTGAGGTGTTATTTGTGGATTTGTTTTTTTTTTTGCCATCTATTTATTTTCTGTTTTTTTCTTCTTATTCTACATGTGCAAGGGTGTGGGCTGAAAAACATATTTTGTCCCCGTGGCTGGGCTCGCCCTATATTAATGGGGTGTATCTCGACCGGGGGGACGTTATTATATGAGCCCACACCTTTTGATAGCTTCTTTCTTAAATGTATTTTCTACAATTTATGTGTTTTTGAAGTGTATCTAAATATATTATGTACATACTATGTTGCTATCAATAAACCTATATTTATTATGTACATAATATGTTGCTATCAATAAACCTATATTTATTATGTACATACTATGTTGCTATCAATAAACCTATATTTATTATGTACATACATACTATGTTGCTATCAATAAACCTATATTTATTATGTACATACTATGTTGCTATCAATAAACCTATATTTATTATGTACATACTATGTTGCTATCAATAAACCTATATTTATTATGTACATACTATGTTGCTATCAATAAACCTATATTTATTATGTACATACTATGTTGCTATCAATAAACCTATATTTATTATGTACATACTATGTTGCTTTCAATAAACCTATATTTATTATGTACATACTATGTTGCTATCAATAAACCTATGTTTATTTATGAGTTAGTTTCCTTCATTCATTTTTTCCACATGTCCAAACTATATCAGAGTGTTCTTCTTTATTTTAGCCTTATGTTTACTTTCATCCTTATCATTTAATTCCGTATTTTCTTATACATTGTCAACCTACGTATTCTTCTCAGTGCACACATTTCTACTGCATGTATTTGCCATATTTCAATCTTTTCCATATTCACGTTTCCCTCCCTTAAGTTGACTCCAAAATACTCGCGGGGACTACCATCTTAGCAGATTATGACACTCTACAGTTCGAGTATACATACATGTTTAAGTGCTTAATAAATTTTATTTCCTATCACTACACGCCGCTAGACATCCTTAGTAACTCTTCCTTTATCTGAGAAAATACTTCCCAAATAACACAATTCTTCAATAAGGTACTAAAGTTATTATAATTTAACACGTCTCTGTTATTATTTCTAAGTCGAGAATTGTATTTTTCAACTTTCATTTACGAAACTTATTTAAAAATGTTAATGGCGCTTTTAATAAGGATATTCAAATTAATTTGGGAATTTGGTCAGTGTCGCTCAATAGGTGGTCCGAGGATGCACGCGGCCTACTAATTTTAACAGGTATAGGTATAACAATATGTGAATGGGTGAATATATTGCGTCATATCCACGTTCGATGTTACAAAATACTTTGTTTTATGGCGCGCCAGGTGTGAGCAACCATTTAAGTAAAAATATTTATTTAAGATAAACAAAATATTAATCGTATTATTTATAGTTAAGGCATTAACGTTGTGGAGATTTAAAGACATTGTAATTTGTTTTATCAAACACTGTTTATTCCACTTTTTGTAACGGTATAACCCTACCGGTTTCAAGACTTTCACCTCATCATCAGGAGAACACAAACAAGATTGAATTCTGTTCGAACTGGTACCGATATACACGTTTTTAACGGTTGGGGACATTTGGGTTGACAGAGGGAGGCATGGAACGATCTCGGCCTGCACCGGAGAGATTTTTGGGATCTGTGTCCTTACCAGATGTTCGCCTCGGTAAACATTCGGGATGGGTACTGGGAGCTGAGAGAGCAGCGGAGAGATTCTTGATAGTTAAGTCTGGCGTTTGGATGTGTTTATAGATAGTTAAGTCTGGCGTTCGGTTTTCTCTGCCTTCCTTGATAGAAAAATGGCTTGATTATTTCAATACGGAGTCACTTTATCGAGACTCTCGATGAATCTTTACTTAGGCGCTAAACTTTACCTTTCATAATAATATCCACTCAGTACGTTTGGAATTAAGTTAGCAATGAAAGTTTTGTCGATGCTTTTATCGTAAGAAATTATTATTAGATATGGTATCTCATTACATCTGTATAACATTTTACAACAAAGAAAAATGCTCGCACTCATACGCGTAATAGTTATTTATTTATGTGGAATTATGTTAGTCACTCTGCCAACTGTTTTGTGTAGCTGAGATAACAAAATTTCCCCTCAGTAGTTGTCCGAGCTCTTTCCTGCATCTTATTTATTTTATCCACTTTGCACGGATTTCTCCTGTTACACAAAGAGGGTCTGCTTTTAGCGTTTGCTTATTCGTTAGGAATAATATCAGCCAGGATTCTTCTCATACTGCTAGGCGGTACCGAGAATATATCAACAGTGTCATTCAGTTGGTTCAATATCTCTATACCACGCGTGACTGAGTGATTAGCCATGATATTCGTCCTGTAAGTTGGTATGTAGAACAGAGGGTGATTCCTTGCACGGATATATTTATTGGGTACATATAAACTTAGTGCTTCTAGAATCGCGGGACAGTTAAAGGAACCTTGGAAAACCTTTATTAGGAATATCGCAATGGATTCTTGCCTTCTTGTTTCGAGGCTTCTACTAGTATAGTTACACACCGTGAGAAGTTCGGCATGGTGAGCATATTTTGGGTAATCGCCCTTTGTTCTGTACCATAGATATCTGAGGATTTTTTTTTGTATTTGTTCTATATATGTGTCGTTCATTTTAAATTTATTTGGATAGACTTATTATATTGAGACTTTGCAAAACTCAGTATAGTATATTTTTGTATGTTTTATGTTTGTGTGCAGTATATTGTGGGATGAATGTTTTGGTCTATCTGAAGTGATGAAGTGTGAGGAGTTTGATTTCGCGTGATGTATACATATGTTATTGAGTGTCACTATTTGTCAGGTTGATAAGAATGTACAACGGGGTTTTATATAATAAAAAATCGGAAAGAAGTATCGATTTATTTTTTCATGCTACATGTCCTCAGTTAGATACAGGCAAAAGCCTAGTTTACTGGGGACACGACAAATGAAAAGCAATAAATCCAGATCCATTAAAATTGTGTGACCGAATTAAATTGTTGTTTTCTTTGCAAATTATGTATATTTCTTGTCATTTGTAAAATAAATAAAATAAATTTAAAAAAAAATATTCTTAAAGGATATCCTCGATGTATAATTCTGCCATACCTATATCATATAATGCGGTAAAGACCATTAAATATTCAACCTTTTCAGGACACCTATACATAAATATATCATCACGCCGTACCCCTGGAAGAATAATCAGAGATAACACATGCCCATACTTTTAGATTTAACCTTTCCTTCCCTGTGTTGGGTATCTTCTACACGTTGGTTCTAATAACCATCAATATCTCTATAAATATAATAAACACAAGGTTAAGATTTTAGGTATTCCTCCATAATATATTTACGCATTGATTCAAAAAATAATATTAATAATAATCAGAATTTATCGACTACATCGTGGGTATTTTGTGAAGATATCGGAAACAAATTCGCATTTAAACGCTGTGAGTGCCTCGACATTGTGTCATGTCGATAGGTGAATAGTATGCGGGAAGCGCGACACTATATTCGCATCTCACTCTTGCATACTCCACTGAATTGCGAGGAGCTGAATTGTCTCAACGTCGCAAGCATAAGCGTAAGCGCCGGGGTATGCGACTGACGTTCCGCGCCACTAGTAGCTTCTAGGCTTGCAAATAGGTTAGACGTACGCCCGTTCCGTGAGCGTTTTTTAATGTTTTCAGATGGTTTTTTAATGTTTTCAGCAAATAAATCTCAACTATTATAATTTTTAACTTCAATTATAATTAATCAAGGGGATTATCTATGAATGTTCTTATTTTTCCGATTTAAAATCGCTAATTTTTTATTGCGTACTCACTACCCAACACCGGAGCACGCGTATTATTTTTATCACCGTAAGGGAAGGGTTAACCAAACATCTTTTTTTTCCTCCACATTCATAGATCGTTATACATACGCTTCAGCAATTCATACTACTTTCTCACTTTACCTTATTTTAAAACTGAGTCCACTTGATCCATGCACGTTTTCCGTATCCTCCATTTACTTCTACCAAAAACATCTTCTCTTTTAACTTATATATTCATTTAATCATTCTTTTGTCATTCATTATTTCCACGTATTCAAATCATCTCAAAGCTCCTTTTTTCGTCTTACTCAGAACATACATATCTTTGTAATGTCTTCTTTTATTAATTAATAACACACTCATTTTCTTACGCATCTCCACAGTATTAATCTAACTTTTAACTACTTTTTGTTAAGTCGAAATGTCAACCAAAACCATTTTTATGCAAAAAAAAATATTTTTAAAATATATACAGGTAACCCCCGTTCATCGCGACCCCGGTGAGTGCGGATTCGTTATAACGCGGTATTTTAAACAACACTTGTCCGGCTTCGACAATTTCCAGGAATCGTCATAATGTGTAGTTGCACGAGATAGCTATCTTTCTTTTTCGTTCACTCACATAATACACATGTACATATATACGTAAATTCACGAGCGCGAGTGAGACAAAATATGTAGCTATCAGAAACATCGACGAAGCGTGGAATGAAGTCACCCAATATTGTATGAAGAGCGTTTGGAAAAGGTTGTTTAGATAAATTGATGATCAAATGAATTACAAAAATGATATTCAAAATATCGTCGAAGATATTAAGTGTTAAAATAATCGAAAAGGCCCTTTCTCTTCACAATCAGTGCATGCAGTTGTTAGAAGAAAATGAGGAAGATTATGAGTGAGTGAGTGCTTGCTGTAAAGCGTGGTTGTAATGGATTATTTGACGGTTATAGACAAATTTTACACAATAAACGTAGAGAGGCCAAACAAGGAAATCTAGATTCTTTTTTGCTAAGCGGAAAAAAACAAAAATAATGAATTATATTTTATATGTTTATTTTAAAAATAAAACGTTTTTTAGAATCTTAAAATGATTTTCTTAAATCCCTCGTTGATCGCGGAATTTCGCTTATCGCGGCCATGTCCGGAACGTATCTACCGCGATCAACGGGGGTTACCTGTATACTGCAAAAAAATAATTATGGTACTGATAAGACTAGAAATAAAATATAAAAACACCGAATCGAATAAAGATAAAACCATTTCACGAAAATATTGAACATAGTTGTAATATTAAATTAAAACTATTGTAATTTGTTTTATCAAACACTGTTTATTCCACTTTACGTAACGATATAACCCTATCGGATTCAAAGTTTTCACATCATCATCAGGGGAGCACAAACAAGTCTTGTTTGTGCTCCTCTGATGATGAGGGGAGAACCTTGAAACTGGTAGGGTTATACCGTTACATAAAGTGGAATAAACAGTTTGATAAAACATATTGTAATGTCTTTAAACCTCCACAAAATGAATGCCTTAAGTATAAATAATATAATACATTAAAACTAGTTAAAAGACGTGCGTACGTTGACATATCTCTGAAAAAACTCTTAAAAATGTCCGATAATCTAAATAAACAGCCCCTGTAACGTGTTGAAATTTGAGATGATTTATAATATAACATCGACCTGAGGGTGAAAGCTACAACACTTAAGAAACGTCGACCATCATATCAGCCAGTGCAACACAGCAACATATCAGCCCGTGCAACACAGCAACATATCAGCCAGTGCAACACAGCAACATATCAGCCAGTGCAACACAGCAACATATCAGCCAGTGCAACACAGCAACATATCAGCCAGTGCAACACAGCAACATATCAGCCAGTGCAACACAGCAACATATCAGACAGTGCAACACAGCAACAACTCCGATAAATATTTAAACAAAAATTAAACTCATAATAAACTTCGCAAGTATAGAGCTTTAAAAAATGTTTTCTATCCCTGTTGTAGGTCAGGGTCAAATATACGTAAATATGCTAAAAGGATCCAACTCACATGTTACATATTCTATGATAATTAAAAAGAACATCATGTCCCTTTGTATGGACTTGTATTGAATATTTTTACCTTGGAATTTCTGCCATTTTACTGACTTATGTTTATCCGATATTTTAAGGGATGAATGTGAACTTAAGGTTGGTGTTAAGTAAGATGATGAAGATCACTCTCAGATGGTTGGGTATGAGAAACAAATGAATCAAGAAAGACTGACAAAACAAATGTAAAGTGATGAAAGTATGGTTAGATCAAGTGAATGAAAGTTGGATTAATTTAAAGAGTTGTATGATAAGGTGTAAGGATGTAGAAGAAGCCTAAGGCTCTAGTTAGATGTGTGTTGTAATAGGAAAGTCTGACTGTCTGTCATCTCTACCTACCCCGACAGAGAAATAAAGTATGTATGTAAATAAACAGAAAAAGGTTTTGTAATTGGATCACTTTTGCATATATTAAATTGCCAGGGCCGAGGTTGTCTTTAATTGTTAAAATATCCCCAAGACACCGGGCTTCGAGCCCACGGGGGACCGGATGGGAATGTACTGGAATGGCTTCTGTTTTGCCACATATTCAGAAATTTATGCACATATTATTACTAACTCACTTATAGTTGGTAAGACCCTAGTTGGTAAGACGCCTGTCCCCAACCAGGAGGTTGCAGGTTCAACTTCCGCTAGTAACCAGATATAAAAAAAAGGATTCAAGTCTGGTTTTCACTTAAAACAACTTTGACATATTTCTGGTTGGTTTGAAGAGATTGCCACACGGTATCAGCCCGCCAGGCTGTACTGTGTATTGCTCGGGTATAACTCCTTGAGCGTAAGAAGAGATCTGCGTCTCCTGGTTCTCGTATACGTTGTCAAACACGTTCGAGGAGTTGTGAGCTGTCCAGCATTACTACAAAGATAAGCGTTAAATGTTAATAACAATTACACTAGACTGCGCTGGCAAGAACTGTTCTCAATAACATACGCAAGAACGGGTCTTCCAGCCGCTATGCCTGTTGGAAGGACCTTAACTCTTTTGAACGGGAATGCTTCGGATATTGACATATTTCATATCACATTACCAAAAGCAAAAGTAAATTTTCTTCTAAGATTGAGCGCGTTAGAAAACACTTATCAACGTACTTCAGTGACTTTGAATATATGTGTATTTTTGTGCGTATATGTATATGTATGCATATACATTATTTTTTATAATTTTTTTTATTCTGTATAATTTTTCTTTATTTTTAATGTTAACACTTCTCGTATTTTTAAAAGTAATTGGGCTAAGCCTGTTTTGAGAAAATAAATAAATAACGAGAGTGTAATACAATACATTTAAAATTCGATAATTAGTGTAAGAATTGTCATCTAGTTATGAGTAGTATGAAGGTGTTAATTATTTCTAAGAAATCATATATTAAGATTCAAAAAAATAAAATAAAATGATATGTAGGAAAATAAGATTAAGTAAGTGCATAAATTATAACATATAAATAAGATTAGTTAAGTAATAAATTTGTATATAGGTATAGCCTTGACAAATGTTTGTACAATAATTTACTTTGTTTAATAAAAATAAAACTTTTACAATTCCTAACTATACAGGTTGCAAAGTCGAAAGGAGTTATTTAAAGTGAAACGTATAAACAGTCGAGATAACCCCCCCCCCCCCAATCCGAGTATATTACAAGTGCTATATTGCATCGTCATATTTTAAATCTGTTGGTTCGAGTTTCGAGTTAGGGCGTGCTTCTGAAGAATTTGCTCTTTAAACGACCTAATATTAACTGCAATTTTATTATTATTATTGGCCGCCATTAATCGAGTCTTCGAGTTTAGAACCATTGGAGTAAGTAAGCCACTCATTGTTCATAATCGCACATGTTAGCAATACTACGATACGTGACGAGGCAATAACACTGGCATATGTACTCGTATGTTATGGCACGTGTTAATATTGTTACCAGACAAACTCTTTTGCAGACTGGAGTCCTTAATTATTTTAAGGTACCATCGGGAATCGAATCTGAAACTGTAACATGGAAGTCAAGCGTCTTACCAAATTAACTACTGAGGTTGTTTTTGTGTTGGTAATGATGAAACAAATAGTTCTCTCCTGATCGTGAACCCTGTCCCCTGTCGTTGCAGTACGCGGCGCACCTGTCAGCATCTCTCTCAGCCACGGCAATTCGCACGTCGCCTTTTTTGTAACTTCCAAGAAACATGAACTTATCCATTTCCTCCGCGGGCCCTGCCCGTTGCAATGCGTCAAATTCAACCCGAACAATGAGAAAGGTAATTGCGAAATATTTCAATTTTATCATCATCATTGCCTTTCCCCATTTACTTGAGGTCTTTGTGATGTGTCGTCTCAATGCAACGTGCTCTATGTATTTATTTGTTTGTTTTCATTCACAATAGAGGGTTAGTCCGATTACATTGGAATTTAAATTATGTAACCATAAAGCCCGTGCGACTTTTTATTAAATAAAAGCCAAACATATGCATAAATGTTCTTATAAAGTATTATTCGTTTTATTAAACACCGTTTATTCCACTTTTCTACATAAAGTGGAATAAACAGTGTTTGATAAAACAAATCACAATGTCTTTAAACCTCCACAATGTTTATACCTTAACTTCTTCTTCTTCCCAGTGTCATGTCAGGTCCCCCTATCACCTGAGAGTAGACATATTTGTCCCCGGCAGCCCGAAAAAGATCTCCAACGCTCCTTATGCCAGTCCAATCACGTATATTACGGAGCCAGGAGATTTGTCTCCTGCCAACACCTCTTCGGCCTTCTATTTTGCCTTGGATAATCAGGTGCAGTAATTTGTACTTTTCTCCTCTAAGTATATAACCCAAGTAGGACAACTTTCGGATTTTAATATTAGTCAGCAACTCTCCATCAACTTTGGCTCTTTGAAGAACCCTTGTGTTGCTGACCATATCCGTCCAGGGTATTCGTAGCATTCTCCGGTGTATCCACATTTCGAATGCTTCCAGTCGGTTCATACGACCAACTTTGAGAGTCCACGATTCCACTTCATGCAATAACACTGACCAAACGTAGCATTTGACTAACAGTTGTCGAAGTTTCAAGTTTAGATTATCATCGCTGAATACGCTTCTCATTTTATTAAAAGCCGCACGAGATGATTCAATTCTGCACTTGACTTCGGTTTCTAGGTCGAGGTCTTCCACTAGGATACTTTCGAGGTATTTAATTTTTTTCACTCTATATCAGCACCGTTCAATGTAAGACATGCTGCGTGATCCTGCAGACCAAACACCATGAACTTAGTTTTATTCACGTTCAAATTCAGCCCCAGCCTCACACAGGCTCCATTAATTCTATCTATAACCGTTTGAAGGTCGTCAATACTGTCTGCCAGAACAACCGTATCATTTGCGTACCTGATGTTATTGACGCATACACCATACTAGTACACCATGTCTTAACTATAAATACTAAATAAAGTATTATTCGTTAAAATAATCACCTTTACAGCCTATGACCATTTTCCAACGAGATACAAGTTTGTAAATTTACTATATAAAGCTTGACACATTTCAGAACCTTGACACGTTATTTTCGAATTGTTTTCAATAACATCACGTAATTCTTCATCATCAATAACGCAAGATTGTCCTGATCAGGGGGAATCTTCAAATGATCACCACCAGAAGAACAACTTCTGTACGATATGTAACATACTTTTCACATAAACATCTTACGGCATGCTTCTGCAGCTTTTGAACCAAGTTTAAATTCATAAAGCAAACATATTTGATTTACACTTGTTTAACCGTTTTACTGCTGGACATTTTTTTTTCAATACTATAAAACGTCTATATATAGACTCTCAACACTCTAACGGTTAATGAATATTTTAAAAGGGTTTAAATAGTATTAATTTATTTTTATTTAACACTTCATTGTAAAAACGTTCTGGCGGACTTATTGCCAGGCGGCAATCTCTTCGAACCAATCAGAAAAAGTAAATAAGGAAAGTTACATGATAGCAAACAATATTCAAATACTTATTCATCTTTATGAAATTTATGAACAATATACTCGTAAAAATGAGATATCATCAATCAAATGAAAAGGAAGGGATGGTGGAGAGAAAAGAAAAATCAGGAATGAAACACATTATACGAGTATTACTGACTTGAAATTAAGAGTTTTTTAGTGGCTTCTTTAAGCATGCCAAGGACGGAGCGAGTCTTACATTGGTTTGTAACAGGTTACAGAGTCAGTAATTTATTTATTACTATTAGAGAGTCCGTACAATTTACAATATTCATACATGTACGAGTATTGTCTCTTCACGCGCAGTAATGCTTCCAACACGTGCAATGATGAATCGTGCGTTATGTGCCTACTTTCAGTAGCTTTTAACCCAAAGGCTCGATTACTAAGGCCGGTGACAATATTTATTTATAAAACACTTTTATTGCCAATATAATCAAGCGGGCTTATTGCCAGGCAGCAATCTCTTCCAGCCAAACAGACAAAAGTAAATAAAGCAAGTTACGTGGTCGCATAAATCATTCAGACTATCCATCTCCATGAAATCCATAAACACATACGTGAGCATATGCCCACGAACCCCACAAAGATGGATAATCACCCAAACATTCTTTTTCATATAAAGTGAGATATCATCAATAAAAAGTAAAATGGTGGAGAGAAAGGAAAAATCAGGAATGAAACACATTATATTACTGACTTGAAATTAAGAGTTTTTTCAGTTGCTTCTTTAAGCATGCCAAGGACGAAGCGAGTCTAACATTGGTTTGTACCAGGTTACAGAGTCAGTAAAGGACGACGTCAAACATTAAAAAAGTACACATTCATACCAAATGAAAGCATACCGTTTGTCTGATACATACGAGTATAATATATTATGATACACATAAAAATTTGGGCTCTATAAGTCAAAAAAAGATACAAGTCGTAGCAGCAAACTGTACTGAAAGCAGCACGAACTTTTTTGGATAAAAAATAGTTTATTTAAAAAAAATGATATTCAAAAGTCGCTTAAATAAATTTATAAATGCTTTCGAACGTCTCCGTTTTCTTTTGACGAAAATTTCCTTTTATTTTTGACAATAATATGAAATATGTCAATATCCGAAGCAGTCCCGTTCAAAAGAGTTAAGGCACTTCCAACAGGTATAGCGGTTGGAAGACCCGTTCTTGCGTATGTTATTGAGAACAGTTCTTGCCGGCGCAGTCTAGTGTAATTGTTAGGAACATTTAACGCTAATCTTTGTAGTAATGCTGGACAGTTCACAACTCCACGAATGAGTCTAATAACGTATACCAGGAGACGAAGATTTCTTCGTACGCTCAAGGAATTATATCCAAGCATATTCAGCAGAATTTTAATAGGATAAAGCCATAGGTAGAAACCAAACTCACCTATATAGAGATATTGAAGACATGTTTAATGTAACTTCTCCATCTAGAGTGAGTTTTATCCCGACTAAGGGCTATCGAGAATATTCAGCGCATTTCCTGTGATAGATTTTACGCTCAAGCAGAGATTAATTATTGACTTCCCCAGTTTCACTAATATTAGATGCACTCTGTCACTGGCATATTTAAAAAAAAAGCGATTGAAATACTCTTAATTTAAATTTGTTTTTGTAACGTGTTTCATTCCCAATATTCCTTTCCTCTCCGCCATTCCTTCCTATTTACTTTGATTGGTGATATCTCACTTTTATTTTTATTATTTACGAATACGGTCATAAATTTGGTACGTATGAAATATGATTTGAAACTTTTTGCGACCACGTAACTTCTTTTATTTACTTTTGTTTGGTTGGTTGTAAGATATTGCTACCTGGCGATAGGCCTGCCAGACTGATTAACAATGAAGTAACATTGGACACAGACCAATGTTATTAAGAAATAACATGGATATTTTCTTTAAAACATGGACATTTTAAAGAAATTATACTGACTATTTCAAACATGAACCTTTTTCATATATTATATGACGTTGGCTTTATTTAAAATATGAACATTTTTAAGAAATTATGATAAATCTATTTCAAACATGATCCTTATTAAGAAACGACGTTGACTTTATTTAAAACATGAACATTTTAAAGAAATTATATTAATTATTTCAAACATGGACTTTATAAAAAAAATGGCGTTGACTTTATTTAAAATATAGAGATTAGTAAGAAATTACGTTGACTATTTCAAACATGGTCCTTATTAAGAAAAGACGTTTGCTTTATTTAAAATATGGATATTATTAAGCAATTATTTAGAATTTATTTCAAACATTGACTTAGTTAAGAAATGATGTTCATTTTATTCGAAACATTGGCATCAAGATGGAAATTGACAAAAAAAATCCATTGTCTTCATTAATGAATCTTATTAAGAAACGTCGTTCACTTTATTTAAAACATGGACATTATTATGAAATTACGTTGACTTTATTTCAAACATGAATTTTATTAAAAAATAACATTGACTTCATTTAAAACGTGGACAATTAAAAAAATACACGATCCTTACTTAAAACATATACATCAAGATTGACCCTTTTTTAACATTTTGGAGGGGATATAAAAATATCATAGAAACGTAATCATAATTTTATTGATTTAAAATTTCTTTGGAATTTATTGACAAACTGGAAACACCTTTCAAACTGCCAGATATAATCAATTTAATAAAAGGACTTATTGTAAAATAATCTGGATTTTTTGTATTATCAATATCTATAATAGAGACCTAACATTCTGATAGAAGCCAAACTTTGTATTATCAATATGTGAAATAGAGACCTAACATTCTGGTAGAAGCCAATCTTCATATCATCAATATCTATAATAGATACCTAACATTCTGATCTTTGTATTATCAATATCTGTAATAGAGACCTAGCCTTCTGGTAGAAGCCAATCTTTGTATTACCAATATCTGTAATAGAAACCCAACATTCTGGTAGAATCCAATCTTTGTATTATCAATATCTGTAATAGAGACCTAACTTTCTGGTAGAAGCCAACCTTTGTATTATCAATAACTATAATAGAGACCTAACATTCTGGTAGAAGGCCAATCTTTGTGTTATCAATATCTGCAATTGAGACCTAACATTCTGGTAGAAGCCAATCTTTATTTATCTAAGTCACATTAGTTGTCGACGATAAAAAATAAATATAACAAATAATCATTCGAAAAATAACACCAAATATCCTGTAACGTTTATTTATAAAACACAAAAATACATCATGTGGATGACGAAATGTAACAATTCTAGAAGAGGCAAAAGTGAAGAACGTTTATAATACGTGAGTACGCAAGTGGCAGAAACGAAATACATATTTATGTTTACCCCGATGTGTGGATGACGAAATGTAACAATTCTAGAAGAGGCAAAAGTGAAAACGTTTATAATACGTGAGTACGCAAGTGGCAGAAACGAAATACATGTTTATGTTTACCCCAATAGGAACATGGCGTTATGGTGATGATGCTGTGTAATAAAATATAATACAAACAAGACAGTAAAAAAATGAGAAAAGATGTTGAAATGAGAATTTACCTTCATTTTGAATAGAAGTATTTTTTTAAATGCTTGCTAAAAATCGCTAGAAAATAAATTTTCATGTAATCATACCATTTTTATTTAAAAAAAGAACACTTTCTTTAACATTATTGAACTGTAAACATCGGTTATTCTATCACACGAACGTTTATAAAAAGTGTTACCCGTAAGAATAAAACTTTTCGAACAATACTTTTTTTTTCATTCACATATCAAAATAAACTGACACGTTTCTCTTATTTTCCCGCCTTTTTTCACTTCACTGAAAGGACCATAGATTAATCATTCAATTTTCTTCCATAGCACAGCCGTTCACTATAAAGGACAATTATTTATTATTTGCGCGCGCTTTTTGTACGATGAACGCCACAGAGATAAATTAAACAACACGCACATTCGGTTTAATGTCTGCGGTAACATTGGACACCGGCCAATGTGCCCGCAAAGAGCACTCACTCGCCCAAAACTGGACTTTCTTTACTCGTCGTTCGAGGAACAATTTCGCAAAGAAGAATCCTGCCTGTCGACAGGTATTCCGCACACATGCAGCGAAATCAACGAAAACAATAGCATGTGGTAAAAAGAGCGAATACAATACGATAATGCGTTTTAATTGTGCAATCGTGAGGAGAGTATTATTTTTGCTAAGTGCAACAATATTTGCTATTCTTGCATGTCATACAAACAGATTTAAAGGTGCCCTCTCGAGTAAGCCAGGTTTATGAAAAAGTAAAGAGGTTTTTTGATAAAAATATTAAACCAAATGCAAGAATAATTGAGAATTTATCATATTTGTATTTGGGATATTTTTACTTTTGGTTCAATTTTGTGTTGATGGCCTTTCTTGGTCTCGGTGAAAGTATGTCTGTTTTTAAAAGTTTCGTGTAACGAATTGAGGGTGGAAGAGAGAGGGGTTTGCAATGAAGACAAGACAGTGATATGCACAATTACTACTAAGTTTTGTAGCTGGTGTTGATTGCACTATAGCTTTGCACTTTTTGATGATTTATCATATATAATTTTTATACGAAATTAAGTAATTGGGGATGAATGAAGAAGAGCTCGATGGGGGCGTTTGGGCATGTAGAAATAATGAGTGAAAAAAGACTAACCAAACAAGTATACACCGCAAATATGAATGGAAGGCGTAAGAAAGAAAGATCTAAGAAAGTGTGGTTGAATCAATCAAGTAAACGATATTTTGAAAGAATAACATTGGAGCTGTATGAGAAGGTGTATGGAATGTAGAAGAAGCAAAGAGTGCGTCTGTTTCGTCTCTGCCTAGCCAGTCAGTGAAATGGCGTGATGGTAAATATGTGTGTAAATAATAAATTTATAAAAAAAACATGACAGACAGCACAAGACAGAGAAACAGAACACGACAGACAGCCCAGGACAGAGAAACAGAACACGACAGACAGCCCAGGACAGAGAAACAGTACACGAAAGACAGCCCAGAACAGAGAAACATTGAATGCTATGAATTTAAATAAGCATTTATATATGTTATGGCATTTAAATATGTTAAGTTATGGATTTAAAAAAGCATTTAAAAAAAATGTTCAAGTCTCGGAAGAAAGGAAGTGTTTTTCTGTTCTCCATGACCAGACGGAATGTTCTTGGTTGTGCTAAAGTGAACGTCAGTAATGCGCGGAGGTCCCGCAAGAAGGTTCTAAGTTATCCCCTTAGGTAAAGTACAATAGTTTTTTTTCCACAAATGGAAAAAAAAATATTTTGATTAATTTCTTTTTGTAGTGTTCATCTTCAAAACGTGCACAATGCTGAGTATTATTGTCTCCTGCTTTGTCTGGAACTTGGTACACCACCTGTCTCCGTTGTATTGTCTCCGTTGCATTAGACTTTTATTGTATGTTATATATAATATATTACAACCTCGCTGGCTTATTCCCATATGTTTATATATCCCAGTCTTCCAGCCAACTAGAAAATTTTTAAAGAGGTCTTAAGTAAAAACCAGATAGGAATCCTTTTATTTTTAAATCTGGTTTCCATCCGAATTTGAACCAGCAACCTCTGGGTTGGGGGACAGGCTTCATATCAACTAAGCCATGGGGCTCCATTTCTCTGGTGCTAGGCTATGTTGAAAGCATCGCTTGAAGCTTGCTAACTCCTTTATTTAGTCTGTCCATCTCAAAAAGTTCGATTACGGTAATTTCAATGTCGATGATTTAAATAAATACCTCACGCTATGCTTGTCGAAATTTTATACAATGCGTAAAGAATTTTTGTTTTAGAATGAACATGGTGTTAGAGGGATTTCATTAAGTGGTCATATTAATTCGATTACGGTAATTAAAATAATGTAAATAAATACCTCACGTATTGCTTGTTGACATTTTATAAAATGTGAACAATATTTTATTTTTTATAAATGAAAAATAATGCTAAGAGGAATTTCAGCAAGTGGTCATATAAATTCTTATACGGTCATTTTAATCATGTAAATAAATAGATCACGTTTTGCTTGTCGACATTTTATAAAATATATACTATATCTAATTTTATATAAATGAAAAATAATGAGAGGGATTTCATTAAGTGGTCATATAAATTCGATAAAGGTCATTTAAATAATATAAATAAATACCTCATGCTTTGCTTGTCGACATTCGATAAAATATACACAATAAAAAAAATTAACAAAAGAAAAAAAATGTTTGAAGGATTTTCATTAAGTGGTCATATTAATTCGATTAAGGTCATTTAAATAATGTAAATAAATATCTAACGCTTTACTTCTCGATTATACAATTTTGTATTTTTGATAAATGACAATTTAATGTTTCAAGGAATTTCATTAAGTGGTCATATGAATTCGATTAAGGTCATTTAAATAATATAAACAAATATCTCGCGCTTTACTTCTCAATTATACAATTTTATATTTTTTATAAATGAAAATTTAATTTTTCAAAGAATTTCCTTAAGTGGTCATATTAATTCGATTAAGGTCATTTAAATAATATTAATAAATATCTCACGCTTTACTTCTCAATTATACAATTTTATATTTTTTATAAATGAAAATCTAATGTTTCAAGGAATTTCATTAAGTGGTCATATTAATTCCATTACGGTCACTTAAATAATATAAACAAATATCTCACGCTTTACTTCTCAATTATACAATTTTATATTTTTTATAAATGAAAATCTAATGTTTCAAGGAATTTCATTAAGTGGTCATATTAATTCCATTAAGGTCATTTAAATAATATAAACAAATATCTCACGCCTCACTTCTCAATTATTTTTAATAAATGATAATCTAATGTTTCAAGGAATTTCATTAAGTGTTCATATTAATTCGATTAAGGTCATTTAAATAATATAAACAAATATTTCACGCCTTACTTCTCAATTATTTTTCATAAATGAAAATCTAATGTTTCAAAGAATTTCATTAAGTGGTCATATTAATTCGATTAAGGTCATTTAAATACAATAATATAAATAAAAATTCCACACGCTTTACTTCTCGATTTAACAATTTAAAATTTTTTTATAAATGGAAATGTAATTTTTCAACGAATTTCATTAAGTGGTCATAGAAAATCAAATTGGGGCGTTAAAAAATATGAATTCTTCATTTGTCGATATTTTATGAACTATTGTAGCTCATTTTTCTTCGATAATATATGTACACAAGACAAGAGTTATTATTGTATGTTATAATATATACGCGAGACACAGAGTGGCCACTTCTGTTTGTGTTTCCGTCTGTATTGCATAATGATGAACACCGATATTGTTATGTTTTGACGGATGCAGACAGATGGATACAAAGTAGCGACGTGATGTACTAGCGAAGGATATCCACCTATAGGTATAAATGGTATGTTGACAGGCAGACTATTGGGTTACACCGCACTAGACAGCACACATCACCTTCGGACCGGGTAACTGACCTATACTATGCCAGATAACGGAGAGGGGCGCTCGCAAAGTGTAGCGAAAAAAATACGAATTATTATTAACGAATCTTTGTCTGAGAAAAATGTCTTCGAAGAGAAGTGGTAAAACTTTGAGTTCAATTTCGTCTTGATTTAATAAATTGATTGTTTCGAATTGATCCAATTGGATGGAGTATTATGATAGAGCTTTTGCAGTTGCTGGTCCTGTGGCATACAATGTCCTGGCTTAGTGTTTTAGATCAAAATGGTGGTGTATACAACTTTAGGAAGCACTTGAATTAGGAATGTCTCCATCATGTTTGTTAAACATTAACAAAAATTAGTTTCATTTTTATCCGTATAAAATTCAATTGACACAAGATCTACAGGAAAATGATCATAAACGGCAGCGAGATTGGAGTGCTCTGGTTTTACAGGTCGGTATAGACGACCACCATTTTTGGCAAAAAATCATCATAAGCGACGAGGCACATTTCGACTTTGCTGGCTTTGTTAATAAACAGAATAGCCGCAATTGGATCACTGAAAATCCTCACATGATACACCAACGACCATTACACACGCGTAGAGTGATTGTGTGATGCGCCATTTGGGCCGGCGGCCTCATTGGGTCATTTTTCTTTAAGGATGCTTTAAGTAACAGTTGGCGGCAATGGCGCCACAGAAGCTAGCCATATGACAAACATTCAGCGTTCTATAAACTTGCGTTAGTACAACCAGATAGCTCTGCAAGACCAGTATCTCGTTAATATCTGTGGAAAAGTTTATATATCTAGAGTAGGATCAGGCTGTTATCTTATAGAATATCATATGATCGTTGATTAGGACCAGCTCAAGGTTGATGTTGGAATAGCGAAAAGATCTTCAGCTACAACGAGCAACAATGATACGACGAGTATTACCAACAAATGCGATAACGAACTGTTAGTTCTTGCCAACTCAAGTAGTTCTTAACCGGAGAATCGATTAATGTGGCCGAAGATAATAATGTCTCTCGGTCATGCCTTCTGATATGTCCACATTGTAAATTTGAATCTATAAAATGGTACCATATGAATGAATGAACATAACAAACTAAACCTCCTTAGCCTCGTTGGAAATACAACTGTTTACCAGGGGTTGGGGGCTCAATACCCGTTGATATCCTGATTTTTTTTTAAATTTTCTACTCTGGTTTTTAATTATGCTTGTTTCAAGAGATTAACACATGGCAATAAATTACAATTATTTAAAAGAACACTATTAATTACCAAAAGCCTGACTGACTTTTAAATCTAACTAATGCCTCCGTTCTCGAACAGACTGTCGACAATATACCAACGACAAGTCCTTTGATTCTTTGACCACATTGCTCGTGACCAAGGAGGCAGGCAGATGAGCAAATGGTGACTGGTGTCAACATGGCCAGACGGCTCAGCAGGGTCCATATGTCTGTGATATTTGCTGGAGGGAGTGCGCATCCAGGATCGGGCTGTTCTCTCAGAAGATCACACGATCGACGTGGAAAAACGGTTCAAAACTGACGTGGCGAGGAGATCCTCGACTGCGAGGCCCGGCAACGATGATGACTGGAAACGTGGTAGGACAGCGTACAAGAGGAAGAGCTCCTATGTGTTGATCTGATCAAATAAGAAACTTTGCTGTTAATCTTCGAACCTTGAAGTGCAGAGATGGATGGAGAAGAGCCATCAAGGGCTATCATTGGAGTCACAAAGACCATTCATGATCTACTCGCACACGATAGGATGGATTAAATTTCAGATCACATTCACTCTATAATGCACTATGTCAACATTTAATTTGTAGAAGTTGGAAGATCTTTTACACTGCAGCAGGTGTTGCTTGCGGACCTGTCATTTGATATTTTGTCTCAAAAAATTACATAACAGGTGTGAAATAGCAACTCGAACCTCTTGTTGAAATGTGTATTATTTTATTTGAATATTTAACTTTATCTCGTATAGTACTCGTATCTTTCAACATATCGGAATCATTGATTCGGACATATTGAAAAGTTTAGAAAGAAGACAATATTGGACTATGCGGACATATGTTACTTGGATGTTACAGAGGAACACCTGGACAAATTACAGCGTCTTTAAAATGTTTGTCTAAGATTTATTTTCAACATACAAAATAACGATCATATAACTTCATTCCAGAAGGCATTGAACTGGTTGAATGTAAGAAATAGACACCAAATTCACATACTGTCTCTATTGTATAATATCCTTAAATGTCCTGCCACCCCCCTCTTATCTCGCCAAAAAATTTCAGCGTCTTTCCAATCATGGATTAGCGCTACGCTCAACCAGAGATTGTCTATTGGCCTTTCCAGTTCACCGCTCCTCTTTCTTTACGTCGTCCTTTACTGTCCATGCAGTGAGACTCTGGAATCTGTTACAAACCAATATAAGACTCGCTCCGTCTTTGGCATGCTTTAAGAAGCGACTGAAAAAACTCTTAATTTCTAGACAGTAAAATATCGTGTTTCATTCCTGATTTTTCCTTTTCTTTCCTCTCCACCATCCCTTCCTTTCCTTTTGATTGATGATATCTCACTTTATATGAAAAATAATTTTCGGGTGATTATCCATCTTTGTGGGGTCCGTGGGCATATGCTCACGTATGTGTTAATGGATTTCGTGGAGATGGATAGTCTAAATGATTTATACGACCACGTAACTTGCTTTATTTACTTTTGTCTGTTTAGCTGGAAGAGATTGCCGCCTGGCAATAAGCCCGCTTGATTATATTTGCAATAAAAGTGTTGAATAAATAAATATTGTCACCGGCCATAGTAATCGAGCCTTTGGGTTAAAAGCTACTGGAAATAGGCACATAACTCACGGTTCATCATCGCACGTGTTGGAAGCATTACTACGCGTGAAGAGACAATACTCGTACATGTATGAATATTGTAAATTGTACGGACTCTCTAATAGCAATAAATATATTACTTATTAAATTGGCAGCATCCGTAGTCCAATAGTTAGCATTCGCGCTAAGAAAGCGGGCATCCCAGGTTCGATTCATGGTGAATTCAATTCTGGACTAGTTTTGTTTCTAAATCTTTTTAAATCTGAATTTATGTTTATAATCCATAAATGAGTATAATTGTATTAAAAACAACTCAAAAATAGCGTTTCATAAAACTGCCATATAAATGAGTACGAGTATAATGCTATTAAAAACAACTCAAAAATAGCGTTTCATAAAACTGCCTTATGAAAGTTTGACCTGTTAATCCTCTTGGAACCTGCGGAACCCTTTTACCAGATTAGAACCACCGAGAATCTTATCCGAAACTCGTGGGTGGAAGTTTAGCGTCTTAACGGAGGTCAAATAGACTTACAGAGTATTCCTCGCAGGTCGCTTTAGTTACCACGAATATCGTATTGTCACAATCGGAGAGTTGTCGAAATATTTCATAACAAAAACAAAAGTTCACGAAGTGGGTTCAGTGACATCGTTTTTTTTTTTGCAGACACCCTCTTCATATTGGGGTAATGGCTTCTGTGCGTACAGTGACATTTTTAGTTGAAAGCGACATTTTCTTTTATACACTCTTAAAATAACAGAAAAAAGTTTTTGATGAAAGTGAACGAACTTTATTATAATCTGTTGAGTTGAGTTAAAAACTCTTTGGCATCTTAATTCCCTGGCTTAGTTGGCAAAAAGCTTGTTTTGCATTTGGTTGTTTCAGGTTTAATCCTCTATAAGACTAAAATAAATGAAAAACAGCTATTACACCGAATATACAGTTAGATACCAATTCCAATGACACCAAAAAAATATTTTCTACCGAAAGACAATATTTTCTACCGAATTATTTATATTAGAATTAATTTCTATCACCTCGGTGGCCTAGTTAGTAAAACGATAGTCATAACCCAACCCAGAAGTTCGGGTTTAATTCCTTTTTGAAAAGGTTCCGATGTGTTTTGCACTTAATATTGCTTTGAAGACGAATAAATTGAGTGTTACAAATCGATTCAATAGTGCGAGTTATTTTAATTGGGCTATTGTAATTACTAGTTATGTGGCGTATGATGGTCTGCTTAGAAGTGGTAGATATACGGATGACGTGTGCAGCTTTAGCAAGTCCTTGAAGACAACTTTTTGTGAGGTTTTATCAAAATTTATGATTATATATGAACACTACACACGCACTTCACTACACTTACAAGCCGAATGTTTTACTTTTACACATCATAAGATATTTTTTTACGTAGTCTTTTACTGTCCATGTAGTGGGACTCTGGAATCAGTTACAAAGCAATTTTAGGCTCGCTCCGTCTTTGGCATGCTTTAAGAAGCGACTAAGAAAACTCTCAATTTCTAGTCAGTGATATAACGTGTTTCATTCCTATTTTTTTCCTTTCCTCTCCACCATCCCTTCCTTTTCCTTTGATTGATGATATCTTACTAAATATGAAAAATAATGTTCGGGTGATTGTCCGTCTTTGTGGGGTTTGTGTGCATATGCTCACGTATGTGTTTATGGATTTCTTGGGGATGGATAGTCTTTTGAATGATTTATGTGCCCATGTAACTTGCTTCATTTACTTTAGTCTGGTTGGCTGGAAGAGATTACCGCCTGGAAATAAGCTCGCCAGATTGCATTTGCAATAAAAGTGTTAAATAAATAAAATAAATAAAGATCTACAAATGCTTGTTTGTAGTTTATCTTCCTTTGTTAAGTTTTCTGCGTTTTTCTTACCAAATATGTTTTTCTAAACATATACATATGCGGAGAAGTAACTAATCTAATGGCCGACGCTTCGAGTACCACCTTCTTATCTTTAAACTCAAATTATGAAATATTTGTAACCTATCTATAATAATAGATTTGAATTCCGATTTAGAGCCCCTTTGAGGAGATTCAGCTCTCTAAACGGTGATATATAAGTAGTTCTTTTATTATCATTACTGAAGAACTTTTTAACATTGTTGTTGTTGGTTGGTGGAGATTGTTGCATGGTAATAAACTCACCAGGTTGTACTCCATACAATGAAAGTGTAATAAAAAACGATAAATATAATTATAAATGCTATAAAATACTTCTTGATTATTTTTTTATTATGAGTTGTTAAATGTCCCGAGCGACTAAATTGTTTTTATATGAATTCCATGATTAAGTCAACTGCCTTAAAAACAAGCAATGATAGTTGTGAACCGGCTGTTTTAAACCATTGAATAATGCATTGACAATATTAACATTACAATAAAAACAGGCAATTATCCTTGTGAAACGGCTGTTTTAAACCATTGAATAATGCATTGATAATATTAACAATACAATAAAAACAGGCAATGATCCTTGTTAAACGGCTGTTTTAAACCATTGAATAATGCATTGACAATATTAACATTACAATAAAAACAGGCAATGATCCTTGTGAAGCGGCTGTTTTAAACCATTGAATAATGCATTGATAATATTAACATTACAATAAAAACAGGCAATGATCCTTGTGAAACGGCTGTTTTAAACCATTGAATAATGCATTGACAATATTAACATTACAATAAAAACAGGCAATGATCCTTGTGAAACGGCTGTTTTAAACCATTGAATAATGCATTGACAATATTAACATTACAATAAAAACAGGCAATGATCCTTGTGAAACGGCTGTTTTAAACCATTGAATAATGCATTGACAATATTAACATTACAATAAAAACAGGTAACGATCCTTGTGAAACGGCAGTTTTTAACCATTGACTTATGCATTGACAATGTTAACATTGCAATAAAAACAGGCAACGATCCTTGTGAAACGGCTGTTTTGAACTATGCATTGAATTATGCTTTGACAATGTTAACTTCTTCTTCTTCCTCCTCTTGGTTTAGGTCGTAAGAACTGTTTGTGACGGTGGGCTGTCCTGGGATGATGACGCCCAGCTGTCCTTCCACATTTTCGGCGGCCTACCCTGCTGTTAGGGTTTTCAGTCTTAACAATTCTTGCCAGTCTTGTATCCTCCATGTGGAATGTTAACATTACAACAAAAACAGGCAATGATCCTTGTGAAACGGCTGTTTTAAACCATTGACTTATGCATTGACAATGTTAACATTACAATAAAATACTCGTATAAGTAAACAAATATTTTTCATTATATTAGTAATAAATACATTTTTCAGACAATTCACAAAAAAGTATACCGTTAAGGAATCCTAAATCAACGCACTTTTAAGATGACTGCTTCTATAGGTTTAATATTTATTTTATATCCTGTATTGCTACGACATGATGGAAATATACTAATGCTGTGATCAGGACACTTTACTTTACATATTTGATGATATTTATATTTGATTAAAAAATGTATTTTTGTGGTTTTACATTTGTAATTTATATGAATACTTCATTTGATAAATATATTTATAAACCTTCGAAAAATCATTACTTGAAACAATGTATAATACATTTTCATTTTACAATGTTGAAATAAATAACAGCCTGGCGAATTATCACCGTGCAGCAATCTGTTCTAACCAAAACTGAAAGGTATTATACAGACCTTAAGTGAACAACAGACTTGAAACTTTTTTCTAAAAAAATCAGGGTTTGAACGCGAATCGAACTCGTAATCCCCGGGTCAGAAGACAGGTTATTTGACAATTAGGTCGCGGAGGTCATACATTTTTTAATCATTTTATATGAAATTAGATTAGACTGTCATCATTTTTACTATATGAGAAGACCTACGAAAAAAAAAAACAATTTCCTTCGCCTTAATTTACTCAACCACCCATCCAAGGCTTGTTCGTATGTGAGCGCACGGGCTAGGGGTAGCTTGTTGTTAAGTTTCAAAAAGAGGTAAAAAATAAATCGGCTCGAGTAGTTTTTATTTGAGTTGGAAATAACTGTAAAAAATTGCACACATACACTTTATAATATCCCTTGCAAAGTTGTATCTCTAGCGAGGTTGACAAAGAGAACAGATCTTCAGGTTTTTCTATCCAATTATTCATACATTCACCTTGTCCCCATTCATACAAACTATTCTTCATCACGCACAAACTACTATTTTTCATACTTGTCACTTAATATTCGTTTAAAGTCACGTTTCATTTGGTCTATTTCTCAACACCACCCACAATGCTAAGGAGGACAAAATAAAGTGTCTTTCAAATTGAGCGGTTTTTTAATTCTTGGATAAAAACGATTCACAGATGGCGTCGCGAACTTGTCTGGGTCTTGTGACATTTGAGAAGTGTGATGTATGATATTTATAAAAATGGAGTCGTATACAATACAACAACGAGTTCAAATTGTTGAATTATTTTATGTATTGTAATTTTCGGAAACGGTGATGTTAATTGGCCACCAAGATCATGTGATCTGACACCGTTGGACTATTTTTCTGGGGTTACGGGAAAATCCAGGTCTATAAGAATGACCCCCAATCAATTCCTGAGCTGAAGGATGAAATTATTCGCGTTATTGGTGAGTTTGAACCGCAACTATACCAAAATGTCATCGAAAATTTGGACAAAAGAGTGGACATCTGTGTAGCTGCAAGAGGTAGATATTTGGCGTATATTGTTTTTTGTATTTAAATATCATATAATACATTATACTTCAATGACCAATAAAAAGTATTTTTGAAATCAAAGCAAATTGTGTGTTTTATTCAAGAATTCGAAAAAATTAGAATTAAAAAAACCGCTCAATTTGAAAGACCCTTTAGAACCCCTTCCATTGCAATCAACACTAGAAGATCGAAATATTTTTTATTAGATACTAGCACGACGCCATGGTTTGACGAAAAAGGTGCTGCCTAAAGGGTACTTCTCCACAATACACCAGAGTGTTACAGATTTTGACGAAGAATGAAAATTGCACGCAGCGCAATAAAAAACCTTCTGTAGACAATATAGTCTTCGATCCAAATCCCCTTCAGGTTTGGAACCACTAGAGTAGGCACGGAACTCACGGGGTTCATTTTGATGATACTACCACGAATTGTGTGTGTCATATACTGGTTAATAATAGGCCACTATCTGATAGGAAGCAACCTTTATAAAATCCATATAAAAGAAAAACCTACACACATGTGTAGAATGGATAAAGAGACACTCGACCATATTGTCTTCGAATGTCGTCTACGCACCGCATACAACCTTTACTCAATTGTAATGTCTCCCATCCGTTCAACATGTCCCACCCACTCGAACTCAATTTCCCCATAATTTGTAGTCACATATCTGAATTTATTTATTTAACACTTTTATTGCAATACAATCTGGCGGGTGTATTGCCAGGTGGCAATCTCTTCCAACCAACCAGACAACAGTAAATGAAGCAAGTTACGTGGTCGCATAAATCATTCAAATGGCTATCCATCCCCACGAAATCCATAAACATATACGCGAAAACATGCCCACGAGCCCCACAAAGACGGACAGTCACCCGAACATTATTTTTCATATAAAGTGAGATATCATCAATCAAAAGGAAAGGAAGGGATGGGATGGTGGAGAGGAAAGGAAAAGAAAAATCAGGAATGAAACACGTTATTTTACTGACTAGAAATTAAGAGTTTTTTCAGTCGCTTCTTAAAGCATGCCAAGGACGGAGCGAGTCTTATATTGGTTTGTAACTGATTCCAGAGTCTCACTGCATGGGCAGTAAAGGACGACGTAAAGAAAGAGGAGCAGTGAACTGGAAAGGCCAATAAACAATCTCTGTTTATTGTTCTAAACGCTTTAAATATTTATAACTATAGTAGTTCTTATATATTCTCATACTGCCTCTTTCCTTTCAAATTGTTATTGTCCCAAATCGTCCTCTTGATAGGATAGAATGCCTAATTAATTGATAATAATAATACCACACTTAAAGCGGCAACGAAAGTCGCATACGTACTCGGCGCGTGCGATTATTGTTACCAGAGCAACTATTTTATAGAATTGAGATTTTTTTTGGGTACTATCGGGAATCGAACCCTATACCCTCGTGTTGAAGTTAAAGCGTGTTATCAACTAGGTCACGGAGGTTATCAGTAAATATTTTGTTTGTGTACTGTTACAGGCCTGGAGTTTACCGAGGTCAGTAAGTTGCCGGTATTTTCGCAGAAATCTTCGAATGCAGAAAAACTATAATTTGATGCCATTTGATCAGAGAAGCAAATCGGTCCAGATCGGAGTAGCTAAAAAAGTTTCGATCTAAAGCTGAATGGAACGAGTCGAGTCATTATGACCAGCTAGCCAGATGCCAGGTTTTGGTCATACTGTTTAAAAATCTTTAATGCAAATACTTCTTCCACGCTATCAGACTTGATTTTTTTTCCTGCTGAATTCAACAACTGTTATCTAACAATAAATAGTACATTGACTCGTTCAGACGAAAGTTTTTTTGCGAGTTGAATTAAAATTATATGAAATTCTAGCTATTTCGCACAAACGCACGCCTTTTTGCAAAAAAATAATCGTGTTACATAAAATGTTCCGAGTTCGTTTCAGGGTGCATTCACCGTGTTATTTTATTCAATTCTTGGCAAAAAAATGTCCGAATTTTGTAGTTGAATTTTCATTTTATATGTGGTAGAAATGAGAAAGTTACTAGAAACTGAAAAAAAAAATAATGGATTTTAGAATGAGGACATTAGGGGAAAGTTCGGGTGGATTGAAAGGCATAGTATTTAAGATGAAGAAAGGGGCAATGAGTTTGGTCACATATAAAGAATGAATGATGAAATATTGTATAATTAATAATCTATAACGAGAAGGTTTGGAAAGACCTAGAAACATGTTTTACGACCAATTGGATGAAGTTGTGAAAGACGGAATAGAGAAAAGCCTTTATAATAGGATACCATAATGGGGTGTATGGCCATGGTAGAAGCAAACAATGTTTGTCAGATTAGCATTGATTTGAAATTTGTTCTTTTTACCTACCCAAATAGGAACATGGTGACGATGAATTTCTTTGATCGTCTAATTATGACAACATATTTTGAGGAAACCAACTCATTCGTTTGGTGTCCTATTATCATAGTATAAATATGCCAAAACCCATACGATGGTTGTCGTCAAAGAAAGAATACGAAAATTGAACTTTGAATACAAGAGAGCGAGAGAGAAATACTTGGATTCTTTCCGAAAGTAATTCGAAATTTGAATCTCGGTGGGTCCGTGATACTGAACGAATTTTAAATACCTAGCTAAACAATTTTTGAACCGGTGTAAAAGGGGACGATGTATATATAATACATATAAACAAATTTTACATTTAGGAATATGTATTTTCATAAATGTAGAATTTGTTTTACTTCCGTGAATATTTTACGGGTTGCAACTAGTATTTCATAATTGGTGATATGGAGATGTTACAGAACATGGCCGAGAGACTACATAACTTTTGACCGCATTCATCAAACTTTCTAGATTTTTAAAGCACCATAAATAAGCGACTTGCTCCTTCAATTTCGGTTTCAGAGCTTATCCTTTACCAATTATCGTCTGCCTTCTGTAAGGCCGTATACATAGTATCTTCAGCGATTCAGCTATTAATCACTGCTTTCATGTAACACTGCCTGCAACCAAATCTTTCAACCAAGTCATCTAACTATTGTTGGTTAGCAAACTTTTGTTTAATATACCAAACAATTATTTAGGCTACCGTGCATTAAGATTGTTTGTGGTGCCGTATTCACGAAATAAACCATTAACTACAACAAACTCTACTCACACAAGGCTTGTTCTTATTGAATGAATGTTTTCGTATCGATATTTTTGCCGTATTTCAGTGGATACATTGAGGACAATTTAATAAAGAAAGATTAACAAAACAAAGTCTCATGTGAGTAGAAGGTGTGATAGAGAAAGACCAAAGAAAGCGCGATTGGATCAAGTGAATAATATGTTGAAAAAAAAGAAACATAAAAAGTCAGAGATGTATTATAGGTATTGTATGAGAAAGTTCATGGGTGTAGAAGAGGCGAAATATGTGTGTTGAGAAAGGAAATTCTTGCGTTTAGTCATCCCTGCCTACCCCTATAGGAAAACGGCATGATTTAAAATAAATCTCTTCCAATTAACTTGAAAGTATTAAAAGATGCCTTAAGTAAAGGCTTTGCTTGGAAGACGTCTTATTAACTAGGCCACGAAGGTCGTAATGTTAAAGGCTTGCGTATCAAAGGTCAGATTACCTCGTTATATTCATTTTTACATAACATTTTTTTGAATAGAAGCTCGGCTTAGGTAAAAACTTTTCTACTAAATGTTCAAATTGTCAATTGTTGAAGAAATTCTTCGATACAAGTTCCATATATTTTATATTTTTTGTGCAAATTTAATCCAAGTTCATAAAGAAAATCAATATTTTAATAATAATCTCATAAAAATAATTTTAGTTTCAGGTTAAAGGTTATCTTAAAAAAAGAAATACAGCCATAAACGTTACATATAGTTTTATTTAACTGTTTCATTCTGCAACGGGGTTTATTCAAACCCCAAAAACATATTTATTTATTTATTTATTATTACACATGACAAGAAATATACATAATTTGCGAAAAAAACAACAGGTAATTTAATTAAGACATACATTATTTTAATGGATCTGGGTTTGTCGCCTTTCATTTGTCGTATCCCCAGTAAACTAGGCTTTTGCTTGTATCTCACTGAGGATATTTAGCATGAAAAAATAAATCGATACTTCTTTCCGATTTTTGATCACACAAGAACAAAAACCCGTTGCACGTTCTCATCAACCTGACAAACAGTGACACTCAACTACAACTGGAAACATCATGCGGAATCAAACTCTTCACACATCATCACTCTAAAAAGACCAAACCTGTTGACCAATCATCCCATAATATACCGCACACAATCATAAGAATGAAAACAAAAACAAAATTAAAACCAAAAATTAGCCCAAAATGAAACAAAAATAAAACAAAAAATGTTCATCCCATAATATAACATCCCATAACACAATTATAAGAATAAAAATTAACACAAAAATATACAGAAACACAAATACAAAACAACAAAAATCAAAACAACAAGAAGAAACCCACACTCAAGAGCCCATACAAATCTTTTCCACACGTCATTCATCCTGAAAGTCCAAGTACTCAAAATCCTGTCGCAATAACAACCACGCACCGATCGACTGTCTAAATGGTTTTCCTTCCTTTATCTTTATTGAATTCGGCACGCCATTGTACGTCATGGGAGCCAAATAAGCATATGACCGATATGACCGATACACGTGAAAATACCAGCAGACGAACAATTAACAAAAATGGTTAGTAGTAATATTTTCTTAAGATGACCTCTGTGTGTTTTTGTCTTTGGGTTTCGGTTTAAAATATTTTTTTGTATTAAACAAATTGTATATATGGCACTCGTAGTACGATCTGCTGGGTGTAATTAAAACCCAGACTGAACTTAAGTAAAAAAAACTATGTTCATTCCACTTTTTGTTACGGTATAACTCTACCAGTTTCAAGGCTTACCCCTCATCATCAGGGAGCCCAAACAAGACTCTTGAAACCGGTAGGGTTATACCTTGAAACAGGTAAGGTTATACCGTTACAAAAAGTGGAATAAACAGTGTTTGATTAAACAAATTACAATGTCTTTAAACCTCCACAGTGTTAATGCCTCAACTATAAATAATATTTTAAAAAATTTGGCACCAATGGAAATTGAGCTCCCAAACCATTGGTTTTAAGAAAAGCATATTCTAATGGGGTACGATACAATTGTGGCACAACGTTTGAATTATTCTTCAAGTTTTCTTTTTATGTGCAATGAAACTCAATTGAGGAAACTTCGCATTGTGTAAAATAAAGTTATGAGGACTATTTTAAAATTAAATAAATACACTAGAATTAAGGGGTGCTTTGTAAAGTGGATATGGGCATGGTAAAACAATATTCAATTTGTAATGTATGAGTCTATAATTTAAAGTTACATGATAATTTGTTGTCATATTAAGGTGTAATGTATAATGAAAACGTCCATAATTGCCTAATGAGAAGTCGTGATGACTTTCACCATCCAAAAACAAAAATTACAAAATGTTTATATGATTTTTAGCTTCCAAATACAAAAATGACAGGAAGTTTATATGATTTTCAGCTTCCAAAAACAAAAATGACAAAAACTTAATTAAACTTTTTATTTTTTGAAGTTTATATAATATAACAAAGTATAACAAAGGTTTTGATATTTTCAATCAAATGCCAAAAAGTATTTGAAAATCTAAGAGCATTCAGACTTTTGGCTATCTACGTATTATATTATATATGAAAGGGATATATTTTTCAGTATTATTGAAGTGAAAAATACAATACGAGTATATATAAAAGTGTACTTTCGTTGCATAGAGTACAACCGGCTTGTTTATTGTTATGTGGCAATCTCTTCCAATCAATTGGAAAGATATTAAAGAAACCTTTTATGAAAACTAGACTGGAACCCTTTTTAAAATATACTGGGTTCCCCTGATTGAAAGATTGCCAATTACACCACGAAGATTCTGGGACTTAATTGTTGTCATTGTTGAGGTGATTTTTTTTAAATTGTAAGTTTTGTGTTGAAAAATGATAGATGTTATTGAATTAGAATAAATTAGATTTTGATTGTTTTTTTCTTAAACTTAATAAATAAATCAACGGCATACAAAGTTCTAACGGGGTAATTTTATACCCCATATCTAATAACATTTCAATTTTCACAGTACAGGATAAGAAAGGTTATGTCGAGTCAGTAGATATATTTATTTTTTCCAGAATAAGTCGACGAAATAAAGTAATCCCCTCCAGATTGATCCATTTCCGTACCGGAGAAAGTTTTGGCGGGGGCTATTTCCGGCGATGGCTGCCACTTCCGGCCGGAAGTGGTGCCAAGGTCACGCGCTCGGCGGGAGGACGCAACTTCCTGTCTAGCCCGGGAGCGCGCAAGGGCAGTAAGGTTACAAATTAACCGGCCCGCCAAAGGTTAAACTTGTAACCTAAATGCCCTTAATGGCACCATGCGCAAGGTTGTTACTTGTTACCGAGCAGGAAAATATCTTCTTAAACCTTACAGAAGCAATTCTAAACCATTGGTTGAACGAATGTCCTTAAGTCTATTAAAAGAGAATGCGAACTAGAATGTACGAATCTTCTTTGGTGCCCTTCAACATATTCGAATAAGTGAACCAGACATATTAAAGCGCGTGGCAGGGAACAACATTATCTTCAGTCCCACTAAACGAACCTTAGAATCACTTAAGTAAGTATGGAACTCGCGCTTCGTCATCATATTTGTCGGCGGTACTATCCTGTACGTGAAGAAGAAACAACACTCGCACAAGTTTAATACATATTAGTATCGTAACTGGGAACTATTGCTGGGAAGACTTTGCGTGATCGTGTAAGGAACGCCACAATCCGAGAGGTCTGTGAGGTCCAAGATGTGGTCAGATGGGGACCATACTGGTACCAACATGTACAGAGAATGAATTCCACAAGAATTCCATACATAGCTCTGCATGGGGTGCCGGATGAACGGCGTCCACCAGGGAGACCCCCGAAACGATGGAGAGATAGCTGGAGCTCAGCATTACAGGACAATCCTGCAGTAACAGACTCTTGAGAGTCTACAGAAAGTTTAAGAAGAAGAAGTATTGTAATCAGACAAATTCTGTATCCATATTAGGACCTTTTTTTATATTAATTTTCGCGTACCACTGGTTATCGTATCCGAACCCCCGGGTGGAAATCAAACACATCAGCTACAAACGTCGTCTAAAATAAACACAATAATACAACGAACTCTGTGGCCTAGTTGATTAGACACTTGTCTTCCAGCCTTTCGGGGGTTGCGGGTTCGATTCCTCTTGGAACCTAGATATTTTGTAAAAAGGATCTCATTCTAATTTTCCCATAAGACCTCTTAAACATATTTCGAGTTAATTGGAAGAGGTTTTCAAACGGTAATAAGTCCACCAGGTCGAATAAGAGGATGTCATGAGATGAGCCCAGATCTTTTGATAGCTTCTCTCTTAAATGGATTTTCTTTTCCTTCTTCTTCTTCTCCCTGGCTCCATCCTAACTCACTATCTGCGAAGACTGTTGGGGTCAGCTTTCCTCGTCCTCAGGCTGTATGCTCTTCTGTCCCGGACTATGTCCCCCAGGCCGTGCCTCTGAATTCACAACCCGATCCCTGGTTCACAACCCGATCCCTCTGCGTCCAACGTGCCCATACCATCTCAATCGCCTCTCCTCCATCTTACTGTTGATGTCTGTAACACCTAGGCTTCCACGAATGCGTGAAATTTTTATTTTGTCTCTTAGAGACACACTAACTGACCATCTTAGCATGCGCATTTCAGTAGTTTCTAGTTGCCTGGAGTTAGAGTTATACATCGTTCAACATTTGGAGCAATAGAGGAGTGCAGGTCTGACAATCGTTTGGTATATTTTTCCTTTTAAATTTACTGCAATTTTCGGATCACATAGAACTCCCGTCATTGATCTAAACTTCATCCATCCCACACTAATTATATGTGTTACATCTGCTGCACATCGATGAGTGATGTGCAGCAGATGAGTGACCCAAGATACTTTAAGGAGTCACAATTTGGTAATGTTTCTCCATCCATTTGCATTACGGGAGTGACAGCATTTGAGTTCTCGAATGGTAGGTATAGATACTCTGTTTTCTTTCTGCTCAGTCTCAATCCATTGTCCTCCAAGATTCTTCTCCACCTTTCCAGACTATTTTGCAGGTCTTCATGTTTTTCACTTATTAATACGATATCGTCTGCAAATAGTAGGATCTTTAGGAGACTGTTCATTTCCTGGTTAGTTAAATAGTCCATGACTAAGATGAACAGTAGGGGACTGAGTACCGATCCTTGATGTATCCCCACATTTATAGGAAATTCTGGTGAAGTTCCCAGAGTGCACCTCACTGGAAATGGATTTTGTTTTCCATTGATTGTAAAATAAATGTGTAATTTTAAGATATACTCGTATACGTGTATACATTAAACATAATTTGTTACTTTCAATAATCGTATATTTTTATGTATTACTTTATACCAAGAAAATATATTACTATTATAGAATACAGTAAAATAAAAAATAAAAATGCATATAAATAATAAAACATGAGCCTGTGGGTGAGAGTATTGCCAGCAAACGAACTTTTTCACTTGAAAGTACCATATTTTTTTGTTTTATCGGACACCATCGGGAATCGAACCAAAACCTTCGAGAGGAAGTCGAGCGTTTTACCAACTAGACCACTTAAGTCATCCGAATTATTACTAAATTTGACTGATTCCTAAAGGTGAATTAAAGCTTTTGTTTTTTTTTCTTTGGGACTAAACTATAAATATATGATGTGTAACTCGTGTGTGAATATAGAGATTGTAATTTATTTTTATCAAACACTGTTTATTCCACTTTTTTGTGACGGTATAACCCTACCGGTTTCAAGGCTTTCACCTCATCTTCAGGGGAGCACAAATAAGTTTAAATTCTGTTCGAACTGGTACCGATATACACGCTTCAACGGTATTTAAGAAATTGGTGTAATTGTTTAAATTAATTGGTTTCAAGGTTTTCACCTCATTATCAGTCTTGTTTGTGTTCCCCTGATGATGAGGTGAAAATCTTGAAACCGGTAAGGTTATACCGTTACATAAATTGGAATAAACAGTGTTTGTTAAAAACAAATTATAATGTATTGTATTATATTGTTTTGTAATAAAATATGTACAGAACCACCTGGCGAGTTTATCGCCTTGTGTAAATCTCCTCCAACTGTCTATAGACGTTTGAAAAAGGTCTTATATAAAAACAAGACTGGAATAATTTTAAAAAAATTGACACGAAAAATTATTTAACATTCAATTTCTGAATTGGAAGTTAGGCGTCTTACCAACTAAGCAACGGAGTACGTAATTTTATATTATATTTTAAAGCTAACTGGCATAACATTAATTTTTTGTCATTGAAATTTTTAAACTTGTTTAAATTTCAAATGCAAAAACGTTTTCAGCATTGAGTGGTTTTTTCTTTTATTTTAATAACAACATTTAATTTTTCGTTTTATTTATGAAACTTTGTTATTCATAAACAGAGGGTTGTCGACAACTCCTCTCGAGATTATCATAATAATAACAAATTTATAATGTAAGGTCTGGACCAGGGGTTCTTAAAATGTGTATCGAAACATATCGTTTTGTTAAATAAAACATTTATTTTTGAAACACCACCCTCACAAATTGACCTTAATTTGAGTTTCTTTCTGGAAATAAATAAGGTCACGTATCTCATCAGTGATTTGAGAGAATCCTATGAACTCATTTCAGTTGGTATGTTTACCATGTAGACATTGCTTTTGCTTGTTTTCTCTTTACTGGTCCCTGGATCACAAGTTTAAATATTTCTTTATTCTTTTTGGTCATACGTCCAAAGCATGTTAGGATCTTTCTATTGTACGTTATCGAAAGTCCTCCGGTAAACGCTATATCTCTTAAATATAAATATATTGATATGCCATACGGTCCATGAGAAACGCAGCACCCGCTTGTTGCACCACATCTCAAGAGAATTAAAAAAAAATATCATATTTCTACGCTATATTCAAACATGGTCCAGGATATGAAAATGTGGAAACGAAAGGTGATATGGATTATTATGAGACAATAGTATATTTATTTACACGATGTACTTCTGGATTGAAATAATAAATGTAACATATTATTATAACTAATTTTATTAGACTTTTCAGACATTTATTTGATTATTAATAAATCACTTAAGAAATGTGCTGTAAAGCTTAAGATTAAAACTACACGTGTTACTTAAAGTTATCTTTTCACAAAAGGGTCACAGGAATAAAAGATGGAGAACACCTGATCCAGACCACAATTTTCCAATGAATTATTAAAATATAGCGAAATGTACTTCATACTTGTAGACGGTGGTAAAAACTGTTTTAATTAGAAAAGCATAACATTTTTAATAGCCATAATCAATATGGAAATATTTCTCATACTTAAGTCTATCTTTGAAGACCTTTGTAGCCTAGTTGGTAAAAACTGTTTTCATTAGAAAGGTATAATATTTTTAATAGCCATAATCAATATAGAAATATTTCTTAAACTTTAGGCTATATTTGAAGACCTTTATAGCCTAGTTGGTAAAAACTGTTTAAATAAGAAAATCATAACATTTTTAAATGCCATAATCAATATGGATACATTTCTCAAACTTTAGTCTGTCTTCGAAGACCTTTGTGGCCTAGTTGGTAAAAACTGTTTAAATAAGAAAATCATAATATTTTTAAATGCCATAATCAATATGGATACATTTCTCAAACTTTAGTCTATCTTCAAAGACCTTTGTGGCCTAGTTGGTAAAAACTGTTTTAATTAGAAAAGTATAACATTTTAATAGCCATAATCAATATGGATACATTTCTCAAACTTTAGTCTATCTTCGAAGACCTTTGTGGCCTAGTTGGTAAAAACTGTTTAAATAAGAAAATCATAATATTTTTAAATGCCATAATCAATATGGATACATTTCTCAAACTTTAGTCTATCTTCAAAGACCTTTGTGGCCTAGTTGGTAAAAACTGTTTTAATTAGAAAAGTATAACATTTTAATAGCCATAATCAATATGGATACATTTCTCAAACTTTAGTCTATCTTCGAAGACCTTTGTGGCCTAGTTGGTAAAAACTGTTTTAATTAGAAAATCATAACATTTTTAAATGCAAAAATCAATATGGATACATTTCTCAAACTTTAGTCTATCATCGAAGACCTTTGTTGCCTAGTTAGTAAAAAACTGTTTCAATTAGAAAAGTACAACATTTTTAATAACCATAATCAATATGGATACATTTCTCAAAATTTAGTCTATCTTCGAAGACCTTTGTTGCCTAGTTGGTAAAAACTGTTTTAATTAGAACATCATAACATTTTAATAGCCCTAAGCAATATGGATACATTTCTCAAACTTTAGTCTATCTTCGAAGACCTTTGTGGCCTAGTTGGTAAAAACTGTTTTAATTAGAAAAGTATAACATTTTAATAGCCATAATCAATATGGATACATTTCTCAAACTTTAGTCTATCTTCGAAGACCTTTGTGGCATGGTTGGTAAAAACTGTTTTAATTAGAAAATCATAACATTTTTAAATGCAAAAATCAATATGGATACATTTCTCAAACTTTAGTCTATCATCGAAGACCTTTGTTGCCTAGTTAGTAAAAAACTGTTTCAATTAGAAAAGTACAACATTTTTAATAACCATAATCAATATGGATACATTTCTCAAAATTTAGTCTATCTTCGAAGACCTTTGTTGCCTAGTTGGTAAAAACTGTTTTAATTAGAACATCATAACATTTTAATAGCCCTAAGCAATATGGATACATTTCTCAAACTTTAGTCTATCTTCGAAGACCTTTGTGGCCTAGTTGGTAAAAACTGTTTTAATTAGAAAAGTATAACATTTTAATAGCCATAATCAGTATGGATACATTTCTCAAACTTTAGTCTATCTTCGAAGACCTTTGTGGCCTAGTTGGTAAAAACTGTTTTAATTAGAAAAGTATAACATTTTTAATAGCCCTAATCAATATAGAAATATTTCTCAAACTTTAGTTTATCTTCGAAGACCTTTGTAGCCTAGTTGGTAAAAACTGTTTTAATTAGAAAATCATAACATTTTTAAATGCCATAATCAATATACAATAGAGACATTTCTCAAACTTTAGTCTAGCTTCGAAGATCTTTGTGGCCTAGTTGGTAAAAACTGTTTTAATTAGAAAATCATAACATTTTTAAATGCCATAATCAATATGGATACATTTCTAAAACTTTAGTCTATCTTCGAAGACTTTTGTGGCCTAGTTGGTAAGATGCTGGTTTTCCATCCGGATGTTTCTATATGAGTATGTATAACATAGCACTAATGTTTGATGAACTTTCAAAACTTATTGAAAGCCAAGGTTCACATTCATAAAATTTAATGTTATTACCAATATAAGAAACGTATTTTGCAATTTTAGTATCTAAAATTTATTTAAATGTTATTCTTTACTAGGGTTGCGAAACTCAAACTCCTAACTTAATCCTCTAATCCATGAACTAACTCAGTTGTTAAACCATGATGATAGTAAATTTAAAGCGCCGTTGTGAAAAATCAGACAGGAAATTGAACTTGAAATTCTTAGGTAAAAAAAACATACTTTCTCTAGATCACGTATCATCAACTTTCTTATACTGATAAATAACGAATTAATATTAACACTTTCATTGTATATAATCTGAGCATAGTCACTGTATATAGTACGTTCATAAATATTCGTTTTTTAAAACTAAATGCTCGACGTTATTATAGCATAATTTAGAGATTTTTTTTAACAACTTTAAGTTGCCTTTAAATATTCAGTTGTCTGCAAAGTTTTAGCAAACCCATAGAGACCGTTGTGGGGTAGACGATAACCTCAATAAAGGAGCCACAAATATACGACTTGTGTAACTATGTTCGTAAAAAATATTACCATAAGATCTATTTGTTCATGTTCGAAACCGGGTTGCCAATAATAATAAGTTAAATATTTACTAGACTATATTATATACACAGGTAATGTAGCCTCAGATGTTAGGGCAGATAATAATTATGAAGAATAATAATTCCAATTTGGCTGGCCAAAAAGACTCTAGGTAATGGCGTAATAAAACCAATATATGTGTATTTTCAAACCAAAAAGTATCTGAATCTATTGAGATGTAAAGAAAAAGATCTGAGAATAAATGTCACGAAATTTAAGGGTATGTTGATATAAAAATATTAAAGCAAAGTAAATTCAATAAATTGGGTAAGTAATAAAGTATTACAGTTAGTCAAGGAATTATGGCGTTTTGGTAGTATTTTCACAGATGATGGATACGTTAAAAATGATAATGAACAGCGTGTAACGATATGAAACAAAGTCAACAGCCCACTAAAACATATATACTCAAACTGAACAGTAATTCTTTATTTATTTAACACTTTTATTGCAAATACAATCTGACGGGCTTATTGCCTGACGGCAATCTCTTCTAATCAACCAGACAAAAGTAAATGAAACAAGTTTCGTGGTCGCATAAATAATTAAAATTACTATCCTTCCCCACGAAATCCATAAACACATACGTGAGCATACATGTACGAGTATTGTCTCTTCACGCGCAGTAATGCTTCCAACACGTGCGATGATGAACCGTGAGTTATGTGCCTACTTCTAGTAGCTTTTAACCCAGAGGCTCGACTACTAAGGCCGGTGACAATATTTATATATTTAACACTTTTATTGCAAATATAATCAAGCGGGCTTATTGCCAGGCGGCAATCTTTTCCAATCAACCAGACAAAAGTAAATGAAGCAAGTTTCGTGGTCGCATAAATCATTCAAATGACTATCCATCCCCACGAAATCCATAAACACATACGTAAGCAGATGTACACGAACCCCACAAAAACGGACAATCACCCGAACATTATTTTTCATATAAAGTGAGATATCATCAATCAAAAGGAAAGGAAGGGACGGTGACGAGGAAAGAAAAAAAATTGGAATGAAACACGTTATTCTACTGACTAGAAATGAAAGAGTTTTTTCAGTCGCTTTTTAAAGTATGCCAAGGACGGAGCGAATCTTATATTGGTTTGTAACTGATTCCAGAGTCTCACTGCATGGACAGTAGAGGACGACGTAAAAAAAGAGGAGCGGTAAACTGGAAAGGCCAGTAGACAATCTCTGAGCGTAGCGCTAATCCATGATTTGAAAGACGCTGAAAAGTTTCGAAGATATAAGAGAGGGCGGCGGGACAGTTAAGGATATTATACAATAGAGGCAGTATGTGAATTTGGCGTCTATTTCTAACATTCAACCAGTTCAATGCAGTATCAAAGTCTTCTAAGATTATATTCCACAACAGTATTTTAGTGCCAACTTTGATGTACTCGTATGGTAGAAAATCGGAGAAAGACATGGAAAAAGATGAAAAGAACATAATAAATGCTTTAGAAATACGACCTCTGAGAAAAATACACCCAGTGACCATTTATTATAGAATACGAAATGAACTGATGAGAAATTAATGGTAAGTTAAGACTGGTCATAACGAAAAAAAGTCTTCTGGAATGATTTGGGCATATAGATTGATTGAATAATGAACGACTGACAAAACAAATTTAGACTGAAAATGTGAGAGAACGGCGTGGTAGAAGAATACCAAGTTAAGTGTGGTTGGATCAAGTGAATGATATTCGAAAAGAAGAAAACGTAGAAAGTCAGAGAAATCGTAGAAGTTGTGTGAGAAGGTGTATAAATGTAGATAAGGCAAAATATGTGTGTCGTGATTTAAGAGTCTAAGTCATTTCTGCTTACATCAATAGGGAAATGGCGTGATCGTATATATCGTCGTTGTTCTGCGAAAAGCATTTAAGTCCATTTTTGCTTAAAATGACTTTTTTATGCCATTTTACTTAAAATTAAAATATCTACAAATGGAAAAAAACATTTGTGTCCAAAAGTTATATGATTATTTCGCTGTTATGAAAAGATAAAAAGTCATCAAACTTGATTTTACATCGCCTTCTTAAACTTAAATTGCATTTATCTCAAAAGTCAACATTTTGTATACATATATGTAAAAAAAACTTCGAGTGAGTGTGATACATGTATCTAAAAAAAGCTTCGAGTGAGTGTGATACATATATGTAAAAAAACTTCCGAGTGTATACATGTATGAAAAAAAACTCGGGGTTAATTTTAAAGTCCGTCACCTCTGCTTAGCGACCATCTTTCTAATCATTACTCATCTAACGTAGATTCTAAAAGAGAAAATCTATTTTGTCTAACTAAGTTAATAGGGACTAAGGGTACCTATAGTTCGGAAATTCTAGGATGAGTCCTGTGACAGCTTACAAATTTGTCCCAATACAACCTTGTAACGATGTTCAGTAATTTTAATTATTTTATCAACTTTAATATAAGCCTCAATTCTAATAAATAACAAGTTATTTAGGTAAATAAACTACATAAGGTTGTATTGAGGCAAATTTGTGAGCTGTCACAGGACTCATCCTAGAATTTCCGAACTATAATGCTGAAATTTCCGATGGCAAATTCTCTTTCAGAATATAATTAATAACATATAAAGTTCACTCTTTGAAACATACCACATTTTGAAAATTTTATTCGTTATTGAAATTGTGAGCGGTCTAAGGGTGATTTCAGTCGCGAATGTTTAGTGTTGTTTTTTATTGACACAACTTGACGACGCCCGTAGCTCAGTTAGTAAGACACTTGTCTTCTAGCCAGGGGGTTTTGCGTTCGATTCACGTTGGTACTCAATTATTTTAAAAATGAATTCCAGTCTGGTTTTTAATTAAGCTCTCTTACACATTTTTCTGGTCGGCTGGAATAGATTGTTCCATGGCAATAAACCAGTCAGGTTGTATTGTATACAGCAAAAATGTAACGAAATATTGTAGTATAATATAATTTCAAAAAACATTATATTTTTTATATAACGGCTCTTTGCAAAGTTTCGTAAGTCTCTTTATGGTCACAGAGTCTAACTAACCTCCGTCTAGTCAGCGTACCACTTCCTCCCATATCCTGTAAACAAGTTCAAGGTCAGAGAATATTTACTTATTGTACATATACAGGATGTCTGTGAAATATCTAAAATTAAATGAAATAGAAAAACACAAAATTTTCAAGATAATACAAAATCTAGAAACGAAAGGTAATTGACTAACGAGCTTTGAGTCGACATGTCATGCGCTTGCCAGGCAGATGTGTTGACTATGGCAGTGTTCCCCAACCTTTTTAGACATGTGGATCGGTAAAAAAAGGAAAAAAAATTCGCGGACCACTAATACTGAAATAAAAATGGTTTTTTTATTTAATATTTTTTTAATCTTATATTGTGACAGATGGACATACGAGTATGTAACTATAATTAACAAATATACATATAAAAGTTACAATTTTAATTGTAACATTGTCTGATACAATTAAAATTTAACAAAAACCATGGGGTTTTTCAACAACCTAATGCGAAACCTGCTGTTGCATATTTGCTAGTATATTGGATATTCTTGGCTGCAGTGCTGTCTCTGACATTATTTTACATGTATGTACTGTTACTCTCACCGGTCCATTCCAAAATGAAAACAATTATATATTATGAAATTCATGGAAATATTTTTAGGTAGGGTTTGGCCTTTTAGGTAGGGTCCGAGTTCACCATCCAAGAGCAAATATTTCCGTTCTCCCTAAGTGTATCTGAGAAGATTTATGACTGTCCATTCTGAGAAAATCAGCGACCATCGTGTCGCATTATCATATCAATTATATTTGTTTAACAATTACTAAAAATACAAGTCAACGTGCAAGCGAAAAAATACTATATTTAATATTTTTGCATGGCGAATTTCTTGAAATTTGACATATTATTTGCGGCCCGGCGGAATGTCTCTGCGGCCCGGCACCGGGCCGCGGACCACCGGTTGGAGAACACTGGACTATGGTACCAAGTCTCGAAGGTGAAGTGTTTCGTTACATTCTCTTCAGTGTGTGTCTTGCGATGGTTCGCTCGGATAGACGCTATCCCCCAAAGATCCGAATGGGAGGGTATTTTATTTCCAGATGACAATTCAGTCCCATTCAAACGATCTATCTTTAATTTACCGGTTCCGTATAATTAATTAAGTTGGACCGGTCACACTCCCGAACCAACTTGAGCTGTGATCGTTATTCTGTGGCACATAAAACCTCAGACGACAAGATCATCTACAGAACTTGAGTTGCTCTGGAAGGGGTTATTTTATTCTCCTTTATGTGGAAAGATGTTGGATTCCACCAACGGATAAATCTCCATTACTCGGTCGTTAGGGCTTCGTCAATTACTAACAGGTGTCCCACGGGCAAGTGAGATTGACTTTTGGGCTTCTAGGATGGTGGTTCATCCCCTTAAACCCATAATTATCACACCATGGTCATCATGAATTACAGCAATCCACACCAAAAAACTATTTATTTAATTATTTAACACTTTTATTGTAATACAATCTTGCGGTCTTATTGCCAGGTGGCAATCTCTTCCAGCCAACCAGACAAAAGCAAATGAAGCAAGTTACGTGGTCGCATAAATCATTCAAATGACTATCCGTCCCCACGAAATCCATAAACATATACGTAAGAACATCCCCACGAACCCCACAAACACGGACAATCACCCGAACATTATTTTTCATATAAAGTGAGATATCATCAATCAAAAGGAAAGGAAAAGAAAAATCAGGAATGAAACACGTTATTTTCCTGACTAGAAATTAAGAGTTTTTTCAGTCGCTTCTTAAAGACTATTCGTTTTTAAGAAAATAAATATTTATTTACTTATAGTCTATTTTACGTTAAATATTCGGATAATGTCGTTTTGTAAGGAGTTTTTTTTTTCAGCGTAAGGTAGGTACACATGGAGAGAATCTTTGAAAAGTTAAATATAAGCTTTTTTTCAATAATATTATCGGCAACGCTTGTAAACATGTTTTTTTTAAATATTTTTTGTTCGTCAATGGTGCGGTAAATAACGACAAACAAAATCAAAATTTAATTTTTATTCAAAACTTTATTAACTATATCGAACCTCATTTTGACTGACTGACTAACAACGAACAACCTTAAGTTTCCTATTAAAATTAGATGTTTATTTATGTTATACACTATATAGCCATTTTTTTCACGTGGGCGTTGTAAAAGACAGAAAATATCCATAGAAATGCATCCACTGAGAAGAATGTGTGAGTTGACAAAGTATGCCAGAATAAGGAATGAAATGATTAGATATGAATATGAACTTAAGGCTTATGTGTTGTGTAAGATGAAGAAAAACACACTGAGATGGTTTGGGTAAGCAGAATGAATTAATGAAGAAATACTAAAAATGTGGAGAGAAAGACCAAGGAAAGTATGGTTGGATTATGTTAATGATATTTTGAAAGAAGAAAACGTAGAAAGTCAGAAAAATTCAGAGTTTTATGAGATGGTATTTACAAATCTCTAATTTCTTCTGAAATGGCTAATCATTGTCATCGTGAAAACCATACATTTTTAATCGATGATGCCAAATTCTTATATATCAGTAGTAACGGAAATAAATTGTATAGATTGGAGGCCCTAGAAATTTCTAAGTCAGTGCATCGAGGTGAACATCTGGCAAACACATATATCCCAAAAATCTCTCCGCTGCTGGCCGAGATAGTCTCTTCTCTCCTCCCTTCCCCCTCCCTTCACCAAGGTCCTCAACCCGAACATCAATCGTTAGAAGTGTGTATCTCGGTACCAGTTCAAACATAATTCAGTCTTGTTTGTGCTCCCCTGAGGTGAAAGCCTTGAAACCGGTAGGGTTGTATCGTTTCAAAAAAGTGGAATAAACAGTGTTTGATAAAATAAATTACAATATGGTGTTTAGATGTAGAAGGGGCGAAGGATGTGTGTCAATATAGGAAAGACTTTCACTCTATCCTCTCTGCCTACCTCGACAGGGAGATGGTATGATGGTAGGTATATTATAAATATTTTTGTAGTCTTATTTTTTGTAAATCCTGATTTTAAGTAAGCACATTGTTTTTTCAAGTTTTTTTTCATAAAAATCAAAACCCCTATCTCTGCGATCTCCCATCTAATCTCAAATATCAGAAATAGAAGGTTGGTTCAACTTGAGAACACGTGTTGCCACTTTTATATAACATCCTTATCTGTCCTACCACCCCTTCTTATTTCGCTGAAAATATTTCTCGATCATCCGATCGTACTTGACGCATTATAATTTGAATATTTTTTTGCGAACATATAACTTATTTAATTTTCTTTTGTCTGGTTGGTCGCAAAAAGGTTTTAACCGTTTTAGCCCACATACAATATTATGCAATGAAGGATTCAATAAAAACCTAAAATTCTGAAATCGATTTTAAATAATACTTCAGCCGTTTAAAGAGCAATCTGCCCTCAAGGGCGCTATAACTCGGGATTCGAAGACACTTATTGACAGCTTAACTTTCTTCCCTGTGATGTGTAACTAGTACCTACACATTGCTTCTAAACACTTTAATATCTCTATAAATATAATAAATACTGGGTTCAGATTTTAGGTATACCTCCGTAATACATTTACGCATTAAATGAAAACAATAATATTAATAATAATTAGCACTTATCGGCCACGTCAGAGATATTTTGTGAAAATCGGGAATAAATTCACCAATACAATCAAACGTGTGCCAGTGTGTGACGTAGGTATATTCATTTTAAAAACCGCCACGGGTGAGGAAGCGACGCTATTCACGTCTCACTTTTACTCTACTTCGGTATATGGGAACGCAAGAAATAGAATCTCAGTTTGCAGTTATGTTTCTTCCTTCGAGGTATAACATACACAGTGTTAGTCCGTCTCAGGTCTCAGTCACTCTAGCGCATTCATCTGAGGTGATGTTTTTGCCTGTTTTGTGAACGTCAGCTTGTTTCATGTTTTCAACAATTAAATTTCAATTATTATCACTTTTGACTTCAAATTTAAGTGATTGGCTATGAATATTCTTATTTTTACGATTTTAAATAGCTCATTTCTACATGTGTATTGATGTGTATTGAATACACAGCACCGGAACGCGCGGTTTTTTTTTAGCACATGATGGGAAAGGTTAAGGGTGTGCGCGTAGGCTGAAAAACGACTGATGACTCCGCGGCCAAGTTCGCTCTTTTTAGTCGTATATCTTGACTTGATGCATTATATGAGGTGAACCCAGACGTTTTTACATGTGTATTGAATACACATCACCGGAACGGGTGGATTTTTTTAGCACAGGAAGGGAAAAGTTAAAAATATTACAAAAAAATTACTGTAATGATATAATATATATTTTAAATAACAAGCATCGTATTTTTTTATTGTAGTAAATCACGTAAGATATGTAAAATCTAAAAATTGTATGTAAAATTAAAGGAGACATACTCGTATATCAAGGTAATCTAGGGTTACCCAGTAAAAAATATAAAATGAACTGTATCACAAAAATTAGCTCCGCTAATCCGAGTTTCCGATTATATTTTTAACTTGTCAACTTGGTCTGGTTAGAGCGGCGGTTAACCGGTTAAACCACATCCATCTGTCAATTTCAAAATGAGTAAAGAGGGTAGGTATAACATACTATAGGTGACTGTATTATGAAAACTTGCTAAGAAGGGTCAAGGGCGTAGGAGGATGCCGAGAGGGGTATTGATGATCCTTCGTTCTTTGTTAATTTTATTAGTTGACATAATTTTAAAAAGGCTTGTAAATCATTATGCTAAAGAATACTTATGTAATATGTCAGTTTGGGTTTCTATGCCCAAAATTGTTTTTTAAATTATGTTCATTATGACAGATGCTAAATTGGTGTTGAGCAGTGTTATTATATGACGTGTTAGTACGTTTTTTGTTTTGTTTTTTAATCTAGTTATGCGGGGATGTGTGGGCTGGAAGCCCCCCGATGTCCTTGCAGTTGGGCTCGCCCTACATTGGTGGAGTGTATCTCGGCTGGGGGAACGTTTGTGGGATGAGCCCGGACCTTTTAATGTCTTCTCTCTTGAATGTATTTTTTTTGTCATCTATTTATTTTCTGTGTTTTTTTTCTCTTCTTATTCTACATGTTCAAAGGTGTGGGCTGAAAAACATCTGGTGTCCCCGTGGCTGGGCTCGCTTTATATTGGTGGGGTGTATCTTGGCCGAGGGGATGTTATTAGATGAGCCCAGACGTTTTGATAGCTTCGGTTTTTTAATGTATTCTCTTTTTAATTTGTTCTTGAAATATATCTAAATGTATTATGTACATACTATGTTGCTATCAATAAACCTGTATTTATTTATTTAATTAATTAATAAACAACATCTGATGACCCCATATGTGTCGCGACCCACCACTCGGAACCACTGTTCTTGAAGCATTAAAATCAAGTTACATCAATTGTTTTTAACGCATTGTTTAAATTTATCTTGAAAACTTTGTACATTATGCCAGATACTAAAGTGGTGTTGAGCAGTGTTATTATATGAAGTGTTAATTAATAAATAAACAACATCTGATGACCCCATAGGTGTCGCGACCCACCACTCGGAACCACTATTCTTGAAGCATTAAAATCAAGTTACATCAATTGTTTTTAACGCATTGTTTAAATTTATCTAGAAAACTTTGTACATTATGCCAGATACTTAAGTGGTGTTGAGCAGTGTTAATATATGAAGTGTTAATAAATAAATAAACAACATCTGATGACCCCCTAGGTGTCGCGACCCACCACTCGGAACCACTGTTCTTGAAGCATTAAAATCAAGTTACATTAATCGTTTCTAAGGCATTGTTTTACATATATTATGATTATAGCATAGTACATCATCATAGAAGTTAATGTTTTTTATAGATACCTACATCCTGTGTTACAGTGAAACATTAGTGTGTCATCTCCATTGACCGTGAGGGCGATAGCTAGTGAAATGTGATGTCTGAAATGTGAAACTTTTATTTTGAAATATGATACTTCTGAATAATTTGTTAAGTATATACTTGCATTTGTTAAAGATGTATTTTATTGTAACTTGATAGATAACACAAAATCTAACCTTTTGGAAATAATAATGAAGCCTTATTGATTATCTTTTCTCACGAACTTTAACGATTTTGCAAACCTTTTTATAAAAATGTATTTGCTGCTAAAATCTAGGTACACGGTAGTGCACACACACATGCACGCACGCACACACTAATTATTATTTTACTTGAATTGTACATTTGAGTTTTTCTCAGTACTCGCAATTTTAAACCATTGATCCTGTTCCTTTAAATCTTTTTCCACGTCCACGACTCACTTCCATACATCAAAGTTTTTAATAAAATACTGTTGTCTATCACCGTAGAAGAATTTGACACTGTCCAGTTCTGTTATAACATATATGTTTTAGTCCTCCATTGACTTTATGCCTTTTCGCTACACGCTATTCGATATCTTTATTCTAAAAAATCTGCTATTTAAGTAGTATTTTCTATGATTATAGAACTCTTCTACAATATAATCAGAGAAAATACTACTTGAATAACAGATTTTTTTAACTTCCTCTAATCTTACATTATTCACCCATACATCGACATTTCATTTACAACGTTACATTAACATTTAATTTACAACGATACATACGAGTATGCACAAACATACCATTCCGCCATTTCCCTATTGTGCTCTAGGCAGAGAGAACAGAGAGTCAAAACTTCCTACCTCATCATACATTTTTAGCCTAATTTATAATACATCAATTTCTACGATTTCCTCAACAACCTTCTAAGTTTCCTTATTTCAAAATATAATTCCCTTGATATAACCTTTTAAAATATTGTTTACATAATACAACGATATAAACGTCCATATATTAGAAATTTAGATTTTTTTTAGTGCAGCAATAAATAAAGTACAAGGAGTAGGACACGCTCGGTAACAGATACCACCCATTAATGTAGGAAATCCTGCCGGAGGCTTTACTTAATCTGTTTCTATTGTGCGCCACTGACCCCGTGACCCGATCCATTAAGGTATTGCTTACAAATTATTATTGATGGACCCTAATATATCGTCCTTGTACTTGCAAAGGACCTCTCCTCCCTCCAGGTCAGCATTTTAGGGTGTGGGCAACCTATGTTTGACGAATATTTCAGTAAAAAAGTCAACTCTGTGTTACCTGTTAAAACAAAATGTAAGTAAAATATGTTAAGTCCCAGTCTGATTATAAAGCTCGTTTAATACAATATTAAGAATCGCTTTTTCATTTATTCGTACGGTGTCCTTAAGTGACCACTAAAAGACTGAAAGGTTTGAAAAAGTCACAAATTGTTCATTTTAATAGTTTTTTTTAAAGGTTATAGAACTTTACTACCCCAAAATACTCAGCAGCGCCTGCAGTACGCCATTCGATTTCAACACCTAGCCAGAGATAACAACTTTTTGAACAACTTAATAATGATTGATGGGTCCCATTTTCAACTAAACGGGTACATCAACAAACAAAACTGCAGATTTTGGGGTACAGAGAATCCCAGGGAATTACATCAGCATCAATTGCATCTCCAAAAATGCACTATTTGGTGCAGTGTTATGGCTGAAAGAGTTATCGGCCCCTATTTCTTTGAAAATGAGGAAGATCAGCCAAAAATAATCAACGGGGCCCTGTATAGGACAATGTATGAATTGTTTTTATGCCCAGCAGTCCAAGATAATCACTAGGTATGGTTCCAACAGGATGTAGCTACTGCGCACACTGAGTGATGTGTCCCATTTTCAACTAAACGGGTACATCAACAAACAAAACTGCAGATTTTGTGGTACTGAAAATCCCACGGAATGACAACAGCATCAATTGCACCCCCAAAAATACACTGTTTGGTGCGGTGTTATGGCTGAAAGAGTTATCAGCCCCTATTTCTTTGAAAACGAGGAAGGTGAGCCCGAAAGAATCAACGGGGTCCTGTATAATTAGGAGGTATGGTTTCAACAGGACGGAGCTACTATGTTACGCGCACTGCCAGGGCGGCGATAGCAGTATGTGCAGTACAACGATGTACATCCTTCAGCTTTTCACGGGCCACCCTATTTATTCCAATTCAAGATACGTACATAATGAAAGCGTGGCCGGGAGACAACATTATCTTCGCCACCATTCATCGTTCCTTCGGATTTAGAATTACTAAAGTAGGTCCGGAACTCGCAGTTCGTCATAACATGTGATGGAAATACAATCGCGCGTAAAAATATAACAATGCTCGCACACATATTGGCTCCAGACTAAAAATTTTATCAGACTTGGACCTTTTTGTTTATTTATTATCAGATACAATCGGGAATCGAACCCGAAATCTCAATATACAGTCAGTAATTTACGGACGCTGAATATCTAGCTCGGGGTTTTGACTTCAATTTCAGAGTGAACTGGTAAAGTATTTCGTTGGGTAACAATACTGACACTCGTCGAGTACGTGTGTGAGTCTTGTCTCTTTGCGGTAGTGTTACCAACACGTGCTATGACGAACCTCTATTACTAGGGACGAAATATATGTCTAAAATATGTCTGAATAATTTATTCGGATATGTTGAAGAGTCCCATACGAAAGAAAATTACTTTTAATCATAAAACGTACATTTTATGTATTAGAACTAATTCTAAAGGGGCGTGAGCCCAAAATTGTAACCTGTGCGCAAAAGGTTTGAACTGAAAGCGTTAATTAACATGGTCTGGTATAAATTCAGTTAAAAAAGATAAAATGAATGTTATTTATATTGAAATGTAACTTCCAGTGTCAATAATAACTGAAAGACATATGCAATGTACTTAGGCTCCTTTCCTTCCCAGACACAGTTGAAGAAAAAAGATAAAATTAATGTTATTAATATTGAAATGTAACTTCAAGTGTCAATAATAACTGAAAGACATATGCAATGTACTTAGGCTCCTTTCCTTCCCAGACACAGCTGAAGAAAAAAGATAAAATGAATGTTATTAATATTGAAATGTAACTTCCAGTGTCAATAATGACTGAAAGACATATGCAATGTACTTAGGATCCTTTCCTTTCCAGACACAGTTGAAGAAAAAAGATAAAATGAATCTTATTAATATTGAAATGTAACTTCCAGTGTCAATAATGACTGAAAGACATATGCAATGTGCTTAATGTACGAGTACTTAGCCTCCTTTACTTTCCAGACACAGTTGAAGAAAAAAGCAAGTATATAAAAATTATTTTGTTTTTTAGTTAGAAGGTTAGTTTAAGAGAACGAGGAATAAAATGTATCACGTCATATCGTCGTTCAAAACGTACTTTTTGATTAAATTGAGTTAACATTATTTTTGATGAAAATAAGTGAATACTATTAATGGTGAAAATGAGTTCAAATTATGTTTGTGTTAATTAGTTAATTCCTTTTATGACGAAATTAGTAAATACATTTTTTTTGTGATGACTTAATTTTTTTTATGATATTTTTGAGTGAATGTTTTTTAGGGGAAAATGGGTTGATATTATTTTTGGTGAAAATTTATCATAATTTTTTTCGGGGAATGTCATAATATAAAAAGGCCAAAACCCGTACGACGGTTGCCGTCAAAGAAAGAATGAATTTTGAATACAAGAGAGCGAAAGAGGAATACTTGGAGTCTCTCCGAAAGTAATTCGAAATTTGAATCTCGGTGGGTCCGTGATAACTGAACGAATTTTAAATACCTACCTAACAATTTTTGAACCAGTGTAAAAGGGGACGATGTATAAATGATATATATATATAAACAAATTCTATATTTATGAATATATATTTTCATAAATGTAGAATTTGTTTTACTTCCGTGAATATTTCACGGGCTGCAAATGTGCTAATACTATTTTGGATGAAAAATTTTCAGTAGGTACTATTTAAGTGAAAATCAGTTCATTCCATTATCAGTGAAAAATAGATTATACTATTTTTGGCCAAAATTAGTTAATACTTTTTTTGGTGAAAATTATTAAACACTATTTTTGGTTAATACTTTTTTGGGTGAAAATGATTTTGGTTGAAAATAAATTAATACATTTTTTTTATGTAAATGAGTTAATTTTTTTTTTGTTGAAAATGAGTTAATAATATTTTGTGGTGAATGTTAGTTAATATTTTACTTGATGGAAATATCTTCTCACTTTTTCGATGAAAATGAGTTAATTATATTTTTGGGGATAATAGGTTAGTTATTTTTTCGATGAAAATGAGTCAATACTACTTTCGGGGAAGATGAGTAGCTTATTTTTTCGATGAAAATGAGTCAATACTATTTTCGGGGAAGATGAGTAACTTATTTTTTCGATGAAAATGAGTAAATTATATTTTTGGGGATAATAGGTTAGTTATTTTTTCGATGAAAATGAGTTAATACTATTTTCGGGGAAGATGAGTAACTTATTTTTTCGATGAAAATGAGTAAATTATATTTTTGGGGATAATAGGTTAGTTATTTTTTCGATGAAAATGAGTCAATACTATTTTCGGGGAAGATGAGTAACTTATTTTTTCGATGAAAACGAGTAAATTATATTTTTGGGATAATAGGTTAGTTATTTTTTCGATAAAAATGAGTCAACACTATTTTCGGGGAAGATGAGTAACTTATTTTTTCGACGAAATGAGTAAATGCAATTTTTTTAAATAACGTATTAAAGTTTGTATAAACACAAAAAAATCTCTTAAATAACATTACATTTCCTATTGTACCTTACTTCATTTTTATTAGCCCCCTTTACATTATATAATGGACACAAGGATGCTCCAAAACGCACCAATTCAGGTCAGTCCACAGCCTGGAATAGATATAGGTCATAATTTCCTTGCTCCACGTTTTAACAAGAATCAAACCTGCAGCCCTCGGTCTGGAAGACAGACTTCTTATCAACTAGAATATTGAACTCGTCAACGAAAGTGTGTGTAATATGTTCTAGATCAGGGATCTCTTAACTTTTTAGCCTAAGGGCCACACTGACTCCTCCACTAAGTCCAAAGGGCCAAGACCTAGCTAGCTCATCATACCAACATACTGAAGTTATGAATTACGCGCAAATTTTCGTATTGGGACTAGCCGTCGAGTGAGATATCTATGGCGCAGGGCGCGTGGGTGGATTCCGCTCCGTTCGCAATTTCGGTTGGTACTTACGGCTGGTGTAGCGATATTTTTAAATAAAAATATTTAAAGTCATCATTGTTGGAATTTTATAAGAGTCTTCCGCTCACACAGTTTGATCAGTTGCATAAATTTACTCGTGGCTTTTTTTCCACTTTCGGCACTACTTATCTGTGTGAAAAAACATTCTCCAAAATGAAATTTACAAAAAATATTTACAGATCCAAATTAACTGATGAGCATTTGAAGCCGCTGCTGATAATTTCCACTAGTAAACTTGATCCACAACTGCAAACAATTGTCAGTGGAAAGTTAAAGCTACATAAATCTCATTAATCATAATTATAACGTTTAATTTCATTATGTGAATTATCTATGTATATCACTAATTGTAAGTTTTTAGGATAAATCTCATAACTAAAATGTTTAATTTCATTATGCAGGTCAGTTATTGTGTTTCTTAATTGGTCGTTAAATAAAAACATCTGATTATTATTTTGTATGATTTACTAACATTGTAAATTTTACAATGTATTCAAAATAAACTATGGCGGGCCAGATTGGTGGTGCTCGCGGGCCGGTGCTGGCCCGCGAGCCGTAGTTTGGATACCCCTGATCTAGATCTTCGTTGACGTAATATTGTCTTAGATAAAAAAAAAACAATTCAGAAATGAATCAGCTAGGAATCGAACCTGAAGCATCTGCGTTTTAAGCGTCAATGTTAGCCTTTAGATAAAAATAATAATAACCTTGACCCTTCCTTAATATTTCATTTCTGCTTCACGATCCTTAATCCCGATCCACCTCAATGGAGTTCAGCCGATGGTATGCTTAAAAAATAGTTTAAATTCAATTAAAAAAAAAAAAACAAACATTGTAGCAATGTTTGTGATTCGTAAATTAAACATAAAATATGAAGATAAAATTAAAATATTTTCGTAATGATGCAATCGTTAACATTCGCGACTTTCGTAGAATTTAATTTATTAATGACTAAATCTAAAATAAAATTTTAAAATAACTCGAGATCGTCCAATTAAATAAAACGACATTGCATAATATACGCATATACGAGGGGGGCTCAAGAAACTTGTGTTATTTTTTAAATCATATTTTTTTCTACATCTCGTGTTGGAATACTCGACTATGTGTCAAACTCGGTACATCACATGTCTTCACTCATTCCGGTCATATACCATATTGAATGAAGCGCTTACAGATGAATCGGATAATTCTGTTATTTGATCCGTTCATGTCAAAGAATACCTTCTTATTGCTTGTCTACCGTCAATTGTCCCCGTGATCACCAGCTTTTTCAGACTTACATCTTTTTTTTTATAGCAATATGCCAAAGTACGTTAGAATTATTTTCATAGCAGTATGCCAAAGTACGTTAGAATTATTTTTATAGCAGTATGCCAAAGTACGTTAGGATTATTTTTATTGCAGTATGCCAAAGTACGTTAGGATTATTTTTATTGCAGTATGCCAAAGTACGTTAGGATTATTTTCATAGCATTTTCCAAAGAACGTTAGAATTATTTTCATAGCAGTATGCCAAAGTACGTTAGAATTATTTTTATAGCAGTATGCCAAAGTACGTTAGGATTATTTTTATTGCAGTATGCCAAAGTACGTTAGGATTATTTTCATAGCATTTTCCAAAGTACGTTAGAATTATTTTGATAGCAGTATGCCAATGTACGTTAGGATTATTTTTATAGCAGTATGCCAAAGTACGTTGGGATTAATTTTATAGCAGTATGCCAAAGTACGTTAGGATTATTTTTCTACATGTTGTCGTTTTTTTTTTTGACAGAGACGTGGATACGTCTTGCAGTACCTGGAATACGAAGCAACCACGTCCAATACCGCGTCTGGAAGGCATATTTCATATTCATTTTCTTCTTTCTATATGTCCATGTTTTTTTTGGGTAGTTTTTTCAAAATTTATGAATATATTAGGTTTTAACACAAGTTGTGTCCGTTTCTTTACAAATTTAAAAATGAGCACCAAAAGTAAAACAAAATGGTAAATGTTATACGTCATTCGAAAGAAATTTTTTTCGCTCTACAAGATATTGTGTTTGTTTTTACGTTACATACTCGTATATTATTTTATTTGATTACAAGCCTTCAAAATGGAATGTCAAGTAGACGAAAGTGAGCATTTTCGACACATCCTTCTGTTCGCGTTCAATCGAGGGAATAAAGCTGCCAAAGCTGCTCGCGATATTTGCGAAATGAACGGTGAAGATGCTATGAATTAAAAGACAGCTCGTCGATGGTTTTTGCGTTTCAAAGACGGTAATTTTGACCTAAAAGACATGGAGCGTTCCGGACGACCAGTGGACTTCGATGAGGACCGCTTAAACCATATTATTCATGAAGATCTCCTTCAAACATTTTTTATCACCATTTTTCATCATCAGTAATGATGCGGTAAAGGAACCTTTGCTTGTGGCCATGCGTAGCTCCATGACGCGCGAGCAAACCAGCAGAAATTGTCGAACGTTGATTTTTGTTGTTTTCACTCAAAATATGTAGAACCCAAGCGCCGAACTTCTGGACTTTTCCCATTGATTTAAGATGGCGGTATACAGTCATGTGACTACAATTCATCTGCTCAGCCAATTCTACGGTGGTTTGAAGGGGATCTTCATGAATAATATGATTTAAGCGGTCCTCATCGAAGTCCACTGGAGGTGTCGAAAATGATCACTTTAGTCTACTTGACATTCCATTTTGAAGACTTGTAATCAAATAAAATAATATATGTAACGTAAATGCAAACACAATATCTTATAGAGCAGAAAATTTTCTTTTGAATGACGTATTACCTTTGCCATTTTGTTTTACTTTTGGTGCTCATTTTTAAATCGGAAAAAAACGGACACAACTTATGTTAACACCCAATTATGAACACTATATACTCGTATATTCTTACATCACTCTCCACTAAAAGTCAAATATGTTAATATAGCTTATCAAAAAATATACAAATGTTTCTTAGTAGTTCACCTTCCCTTGGTAAGTTTTCTACGGTTTCCTTATCAAATATATATTTCTTAACATAGGCAGATGCGGGGAAGTTCGTTATTTCAGCCATCATCTCCAGCTTTAACCTTTCCCTTCCTGTGCTAAAAAAATCCGCACGTTCCGGTGCTGTATATTCAATACACATCAATACACATATAAAAATGAGCGATTTAAAACCGAAAAAATAAGAATATTAATAGCCGATTGCTTAAATTAATGAAATTTGATATTAAAAGTGATAATAATTGAAATTTAATTGCTGAAAACATGAAAAAAACATCAGCCGACGTTCACAAAACGGGCGAAGAGACCACCTCAAACGAATGCCCGAGAACTACTGAAGCGAGTAAACTGAGATTCTATTTCTTGCATTTCCATACACCGAAGTAGAGTGAGACGTGAATAGCGTCACTTCCTCACACATAGCGGTTTTTAAGAATGAATATGCCTACGTCACACGTTTGATTATATTGGTGAATTTATTACCGATTTTCACAAAAAATCTCTGATGTGGCCGATAAGTGCTAATTATTTTTAATATTATTTTTTCATTCAATGCGTAAATATATTACGGAGGAATACCTAAAATCTGAACCCAGTATTTATAATATTTATAGAGATATTAAAGGTTTTAGAAGCAATGTGTACTAGTTACACATCACAGGGAAGGAAGGGTTAATCCGAGTTGGAGCGTCATTAAGAACAGTCTGCTCTCTAGAACGGTGCTATATAAAGTGGCATTTTATTTTTATTATTTTGAAGTATTATTTAATTAAAATTTTAGTCATTTAAGCTTTTGAAAGCCAAAAGTTATCGCGAACTTAGTTGGGATATTCAATATTATGTCAAAAAATCATATAATCGTACCAACCTAAACATTGTAGACAATATTACTGATGAAAAGTCAGTATATTTTTTTCAAAACACACTTTAAGACAGTATTCTGACTAAATTTATATAATAGTGCTTATGAGCTGCCTTTATTAAATCCAAAATTAAAGCATTCTTGAGATGATATTAGTTTACGTAACAGCATTTTACAAGTCACCTTTTTGTTGTTGTTAAAAAAATAAAGTTATATTTTTAAATGTATGTTGAACTCCTGAAGTCTGCCTCACAACGCATGTATACAAAAACCCCCAGAATTGGCTTCAGTAAAACCGGTAGCCTGTTTGCTAATGTCCATAATAAAACAAGTTTATTTTATGCCCCGTGCGGCCCGTGGTTTGGTCAATGGGCATACTAACAAATATTCTTTAATATATGGACTGCATTTATTTATAATTAAAACAGATCTATTTTTTTTTTTAATATTTTGCTTTATTCTTGACCATCGCAAACTTTGGATTCGGATAAAGCTGAATATGTTATCACATATCGGATAGGAACATTCGACCTTAGCGTGTGGATTTTACCTGTAGGTAATCCAGAAAGTTCTGAACTGCCCTGGTGGACCTGGAAATCACTTAAATTGCTCCGACGTGAATTGGGAGAACCAAGGACAATATGCACTAAGAAAAACACTTGTTTGTCCACTGACACTATAGGAGGCATAGGGAAACTGAAAGTCGATAGTATAATACCTAAGAAGGTCTGAAATGGAAAGACTTAAGCTCTGCAGAAGTCATACAGTAATCAGGAGTAAGAAAGTTATGTCTGAAAAACATATATTCAATACATAATATTTGAAAAAGAATACTGTGAAAATATGTAGACACGTAGAACGAATGAAAAAGAATGTCGTTTAGTTTATGTTGGGATTTTTCCTTATTTTGAAAGAAACTTGATAAATAGGCGATATTAATTTTTTAACATTTTACATAAATAGTAAGCTGGAAGAGCGACAGCTGAGATGGTACGGGCACATAAGACGGAGACCACCAGACCATACTGTAAATCAGGCAATGTCTGTGGATCTTCCTCGACAGCCATCCAGAGGAAGACCGAAGAACTCCGGGATGACTGAATGCTCCAAAATCCTGCAGAGAAACGGCCTGGATGAAAACGACACCCAGAACCGAAGAATATACAGCCTGAGAACGAGAAGAGCCGACCCCAAAAGCCTAACTAGGCAATGAGTTGGGATAGTGCCAGGAAGAAGAAGATAATTTTTTGAACATTTCAGAAATTAACGAAACAACACGTCTTCTTTCGGATTTAGTTGACATACAACTGAGGATAGAAATATCAAATTTTAGTAAAAGCATTGTTTGCTCAAGAACCAACTGAGATTTATTGAGCAAGTTGAACGAATAAATTAACAAAGACTAAAAAAATAACCATACAACGCAAATGTGAGTGGAAGCTATGTTAGAGGAAGACCATGAAAAGTATGGTTCGATCAAGTGAATGAGATTTTGAAAAAAGAAAATGTAAGAGGTAATATAAATCGTAGGAGTAGGAGGTGAAATGTATGTGCCGAGATGAGAAAGTTTGACGCTCTGTCCTTTCTGCCTGCAACATTTATTTGGCTTCTTTCAGTATCTTTCAATGTCCACGTTTCACTCTCATACACTAAACTTGAATATTTTGCTTCTGATACATCCATACATCTCATCATGCATACTTTCATTCTTCCCTTTACCAAAATTTGATCAATTTGATCGAGTAACTTTTTTGTAAGCCTTCCCAAACACTTTGTAATTTTAATATTTTTCAGCGAATCTTTCATTACTCATTATTTCTACATGGTCATTAATTATTTTTTGTTCTATCTACAGATATAAACTTTTGAATTTCAATACAATAAAAAATATTTAAGTTTTTTCGGACCAACTTGTACACGCATCCGTATTTTTATTTAAGAAAAAATAAAAATACGATAATAACCTCATCAATATTTTTTATTAAATAAAATGTTTATCAATTAAAGTTATGAGCAAAATTTATAATTCGAATTTAAAAATATTTGTGATATAGTTCATTTATAATTCATATGGTTCGTTCCTTTCAATAATACACGAGGGTTGCTACTTAAGTTTTGAGATATGGCAACACCAGTGTAGATAGGTCAAATCTGACATCAGCATCGTAAAGTTTGACGTTTTTAATGGTATACGTGCTTAGAAAGTTTTGCCATACGAGTGCTATTTGTCTTGTTTACAGTGACTTGAAAAATTCATATCGGCAAAAAATGGAATTAAATCGTGAACATTTTCGTGAGACGATTTTTTATGATTTTCGACGTAGACTAACTCAACAACAGTGTGCTGATCAACTCGCTTCGACTTTTAGTGATGAAGCGCCATCCCGGGCCACTGTGTTTCGGTGATTTTCCGAATTCAATCGTGGTCGTAGTTCGCTCCAGGACGAATTTCGTGAAGGTCGTCCAAAATCGGTTGTTATGCCAGAAAACATCGATGCTGAGCGTGAAATGATATTGCAAGATCGTCATGTGACTTATCGTGAGATTAAGGCATGTTTGGGCATTAGTTTAACTTGCATACATTCAATATTGCATGAACATTTGGCCGTCAAAAAGATTTGTTCGCGTTGGATACCGCATAATTTGACAATCACTCAAAAAAGGCTCGTGTCGATTGGTCCGAAGAAATGTTGAAAAAATTATATGGCGGTGCTTCAAAAGACGTCTATAGGCGACGAATCATAGATTTATGCATATGAGCCAGAAACTAAACAGCAGTCGACTGTATGGGTCTTTCAAGATGAGCCAAATCCAACAAAAGTTGTTCGCGCACGAAGCACTTCGAAACAAATAGTGGCTTGTTTCTTCGGTATAAATGGTCATGTCGCAACAGTGTCTTTAATGAAACATCATACGGAAATTCTGAATGGTTTATCACAATTTTTTGCCAGAAGTGTTGGGAGAAATGAGAAAAACCAACCGCCGATGACGGACGGACTCCACCACGACGATGCGAACTCTCACACATCGGCTCAAACAAGTTACTTTTTGAGCCCTCAAAACATCGAATTGATGGGTCATCCGCCATACAGCCCTGATTTGGCACTCAATGACTTATTTTTATTCCCGAACACCAAAAATAAATTGCGAGGTCAATGTTTTTCGACGCCTGAAGAAGCGGTTGATGTGTTCAAAACGCATGTTTTGAAGTTACCTCATTCGGAGTGGAAAAAGTGTTTAAAAAATTGGTTCAAACGCATGCCAAAGTGTATTGATCTTCATGGAGAGTATTTTAAAAATCAACAAAGCCATTTTCGATGATAAATATTTGTTTTTACTTGTCTGTCTCAAACCTTAAGTAGCAACCCTCGTATCCGTATTAATTGGTGAAGTTGACATTTTCTTCAGCCCTGTTAATCAAGCCTTCAGATGTTAAATAATCAAACAATAATAAATAACTAAAGGTTAATTGAAAGCAACATAGTATGTATATATAAACACATATCCTGAAATTATATATACTCGCATATCTCAGGACAATACCTAAGAAAATACATTTAAGAGAAAAACTATCACAAAATCTGAGCTCATATTATAACATCCCCTCAGTCAAGATACACCCTTACTTATAGAGGATAAGCCCAGCCGCGAGGATATCAGATGTTTTTCAGTTCACATTCTTATTGACAAGACGTCTGACTTTCAACATGGAGGTTGCGAGTTAGATTACCGTTAGAACACATATTTAAAAAAATTGGTTATTATCTGGCTTTTCAGATTTTCTTACCTTCTTAACTTTTAAATAAACGCAAATGTAGGGTAGACCCTTATATAATGATCGCAATCACTTTCTATCCTTACACTCAGTTTGATTTAAGTTGTGATATTTTTTATCGTCAATAACCGTTAGTTCAAATATCGAGTTAGAGCGCCCTTGAGGACAGCCCTTCTGCTCTCTAAACGGTGCTATATAAATTGTTATTTTATTATTATTATGATTCTTCTTCTTATGATATACTGTTTTGTCTATTGTGCTTCACTGCTCAAAAAACAATGTTGATTTTGACGACCTCCGTTGCCTGGTTGGTAAGATGTCTGTCTTTTAATCTGCAGGTTCGATTCCCGCTGAAACCCATTTAAAAAAAAGGTTTTCAATCTGATTTTTATTTAAGGCATCAGAAACCTCTTTATGGTTAATTAGAGGAGATTGCTGCGTTGTAGTGATCCCACAAGGCTGCACTGTATACAAATAAATATCTTATATACGATTCGCTCCATTGCTGTTATAGCTGTCAGACGTGATTTGTTTAATATAAGCTTGTTCGAGTCCTCGAGGAAAGTTTTCTCTCTAAATGGCGCTATTTAAAATTGTCTTTTCTGTCTTTAGTTTTTTGTCTCAAAAGGGTCATTTGGCCTTTCGAATAAATAAATTAATTGAAATTTAATTCTCATTGAAATAGGCACGTAACTCGTGGTTAAGTGTAATTATGTCATATACTTTATAGACGAACTCTTAACCTGACTTAGATCGGGTACCAACGGTAATAGAACACGAAACCTCCAAGTGGACGACAAGCTATTTACCAACTAACCCACGAAGATCGTCTCTTATATGATACGAAAAACTTATTAAAATACCAATAATACTTTCATACAAAATAATATAAACACTACAAAAAAATTGCTTGAAAAAAATAATATATGTAGTCAAAATAATAAAAGTCAAAATACTTACACATAAGGAAGTAAAAGAAATGCTCGTGTCTCAAAACGGATAATTAGCTTGCCTTTTTTTATCTTCACCGTGCCGATTGGCCGAGACAGACAAAAAAGATAAAGACAATATCAGTCAATCGAATCGGCGCACGAGTACCGAGACGGGCGCTACCCAGTCACAAGTTCGGTACCTCTCGCAAATCATGCGTTTTTATTGGCGCATTTACACTTATCAATCTCTTCAATCGGCCAGACGCTCTTGAGGTATAAAAAATCCTTTTTCATTTCTTCTTCAAGTTACACAGAATATCTTTTAATTTTTTTACTGGATGAGACACGAAATGAGTGGGAGGTATTGTGATATAATATTTAAAATTATTTATTTATTCACTTGATATTTTAAAAGGGATCGTTACCAAGTAGCAATATTTATTTATTTATTTAATTAACGACACAACAGCGTCTTTTATATACAAATGAACATATGACAAATTATACAAGTACTTAAAATTATTGACAAAAAATACAAAACTTTGCCATAAACTAACATGGAGATACAAAAAGCAGTAGTAATAATAAATTATTAAGTCATTGTGTAAAATTATTTGACATTAATAGGTGTAATATTTAAGTTCAATGTGTGTATGTACGAGTACATCACAAAATATTACCAAATTTTACCAAGTAGACTTACGTAATTGTCGAAAACTTATTTTACAGTGGTAAAGAACTTAGATTTGTTTTTAGTGGAACAACGCTTACATAGAACAAGAAGAATTGGATTTTTCGAGAATTTTATGGATATATATTGAAATATAGAAAACACATGGGCTCACCAGTAGAACAAGATGCAAGTTGTTTTGCCGAATCGAAACCGTCCACATATTGATGCAGGGTTACTCAACTCCAGAGGCAAAGTATTGTCCTTAATGTTTCGTTTATACTAGGTTATTTATATTAATAAAGGAGAGCACAAAGTTAGTAGCTACATATTTCAAAATATTGTTGTGATATTCTGGCGAATACTAAATATACTTATTTTAAAAATATCTAAATTGTTGCAAAACTCATTTTCAAGTCTTTGCATACGAATTATAGAGGAGTTGATTTTATAATTAGTATAGCAATTTTCGGTATAAAAGGGATTGAACTGTCTTGTGGGAATTTTACAATTATTGTATACAGTTTTGAGTGAAAGGCTGAAGATATACATTTACGATCTAGGGGAAAAAAATTACAAAAAATACAAATTTTACAAGATCATCGATGATCAGGGGAAGGAAAGTGTTTTGATAAAAGGATTATGAAAAAGGAGGAAAATATTCATTGCCACTTAAGGGAGAGGATTTGTATTACATTGTATAATATTACACTTTCATTGTATATAATATAACTTGATGGGCTTATTGCCATGGTAATCTCCTCCAACCAACCAGTATATTGTTAAAGATGCCTTAAGTGAAAACTAGACTGGAATCCTTTTTAAAAAAAATTGAGTTCCAGCTTGGTTTGAATCAGAAACCTCAGGGCTGGGAGATTGGCGTCTTACCAACTAAACCACAGAGTTGTCTTATAAACTCTTCGTAATGGGAAAAACGTATGAACCTGGCAATAATGATTATATTTCCATGCCAAAAATTGTTATAAAAAACAACACAAAGATATTCAAGAGGCTTTGAGGCGCAAGTTCCCCTTGATGTCCGTGGAATTCATAACATTCTTTTTTTTTTTCAAAACAAATTTCTACATAAGAGCGTTTAATTAATATGGCAAAGCAATGCTTATTGGCAGTATTTTTATGAGACAGGCTCTTAAGTGAGAAGCATATTTTTAAAGTACAGGGGACAAAGATGCGCAGTTATCTCGATCTAAATAGAGATATACTCGTATAGTATGCAGTGAATGTGTTTATTTATTTGTTAACCACTTCAATATTCAATGTATTTATGATACTTCCTCATTAAGATCTGGTCATTTGTATCCGACTGGAGCTTTATAATTATGAACATATTATACTGTTAACTAAAGACATTGTAATTTGTTTCAAGGCTTTCACTTCATCATCAGGGGAGCATAACCTAGCCGGTTATACCGTTAAATAATGTGGAATAAACAATGTTTGATTAAACAAATTACAATGTATTTAAACTTTTACAGTATTAAATAATATTATATAGTATTTTATTGCAACACACTTATGTTGCATATAATACAAATTAGGAGATTCGTTGTATATGGCAATCTCTTTCCACCAACCAGAAATATGTTAAAGAGGCCTTCAGTAAAAACCAGACTGGAATTATTATTAAATAAATTGGGTTCCAAAGATAATCAAACCCATAACTTGAGTTGAATGACATGTGCCTTATCAACTAGACTACGGTGGTTGTCATAGGTTTAATATCTACAATAATAAACAACTTTGATTCTGTCAAAAAAGCTGAATTTTGTAAAATAAATGAGTCTAATTTTAATTTTATTTATTTATTTTACACATGACAAGAAATATACATAATTTGCGAAAAAACAACAGGTAATTTAATTTTAATGGATCTGGGTTTGTTGCCTTTCATTTGTCGTGTCCCCAGTAAACTAGGCTTTTGTCTGTATCTCACTGAGGACATATAGCATGAAAAATAAATCGATACTTCTTTCCGATTTTCGATTATATAAAACTCCATTGCACATTCTCATCAACCTGACAAACAGTGACACTCAATTACTTATGTATACATCACGTGAAATCAAACTCCTCACACTTCATCACTCCAGTCAGACCAAAAGATTCATCACACAATATAAGGCACATAATCATAAAACAAAAAAATATATATAAAAATATAAATATAAAACAAAAAAAAACACCACACTCAAGAGCTCACACAAACTTTCTCCAAACGTCATTCCTATTGCAAACCCAAGTACTCAAACTCCTGTCGCAATGTTGATAAAAACAATATAACTATAAATAATATGTTAACTTAATATTTAACTTTGATACGGGTATATGGTAATTAAATGTGGACGTAATATATTGAAAGGAAATTAATGATGTAAAAATGGGTGCACTAGTTTTAAAACCTATTTTTTTGTGTTTACCTTCCTTTAGAATGTAAAATAATAAGTAATTTACACATTTCATAAAAAAAATATTTTTATTCAACATAAAAACTTGTGTGAAAACATTGAGGCCGATGATCGGATCGGATCGAAAACATTGAGGCCGATGATCGGATCGGATCGAAAACATTGAGGCCGATGATCGGATCGGATCGAAAACATTGAGGCCGATGATCGGATCGGATCGAAAACATTGAGGCCGATGATCGGATCGGATCGAAAACATTGAGGCCGATGATCGGATTTTTCGCATACACCAGTTGGGGCGGATAATCGGCCCCGTGGGATTAAAAAGGTTAAAGCTGGTGTATTACGCCGATCAAGAAAAGCACTCTGAGATGATTTGGACATGTAGAACGAATGAATAAAGAACGACCTATAAAACAAGCATACAGTCCAAATGTGAATGGCAGATGTGATAGACGAAGATCAATGGAAGTATGGTTGGATCAAGTGAAAGTTATTTTTATGGAACGAAATATTAATATTCATAGAACACTAAGGATTTAATATTTCAAGCGTTTAAACGTTACACTGTGGAAATTCATGTTAATTCAAATATTAGGTCCTTACATATGAAATTGGCGTTTTGTTTGGGAGGAACATAAAGTTGATTTTTTTTTAATATAATATATTTATTTAATCAAAGTATGTACCATTGCTATCTATGCACTTTTGCCATCTCATAGGTAGTTCATCGATCCCTTTACTAAAAAAACCATTCGGACGGGAATCAATAAAATCTTTGAAGTCGGTTTGGACTGCCCCATCGGAGTTGAATTTTTTCCCTTGCAAGAAGTTATCCAAATTTCGAAAAAAATAGTAATCTGTCGGGGCAAGGTCCGGAGAGTACGGTGGATGTCTTAGACATTCCAATTGAAGCTCTTCTAATTTGGTAGCCGTCTGTTGTGCAGTGTGTGGTCTAGCGTTATCATGAAGCAGCAGTGGCCTAGAGCGATTAACCAACCTCGGTTGTTTAGCAGCTAGCTTTTCCATCATGGTTTGCAGTTGCTGACAATAGACATCTGCCGTAATCGTCTGGCCAGATTTAAGAAAGCTGTAGTGAACGACACCAGCACTAGTCCACCAAACGCTCACAAGTAACTTTTTTGGAGTCAATTTTCGCTTGGGGCATGGTTTGGCTGGTTCGGCAGGGTTCAGCCATTGCGATGAGCGCTTCCGATTATCATACAGGATCCACTTTTCATCACAGGTAAGATTCGATTCAAAATCCCTTCATTATTGTGCCGGTTGAGTAATGCAACGCAGCAGTCAACGCGCGTTTGTTGATTTGCTTCACTCAATTCGTGAGGTACCCACCTTTCAAGCTTTTTCACCTTCCCAATTTGCTTCAAGTGGATTAAAACAGTTTTATCACTAACACCGCAGCCTGCAGCTAACTCGGACGTGGTTTGCGATGGATCCGCTTCCACAATAGCCTTCAATTCTTCATTATCAACTTTGGTCTCCGGCCGTCCACGGGGCTTTTTCTGCAGGTCGAAATTTCCAGAACGAAAACGTTGGAACCAAAAACGCACTGTGTTTTCTTTTGCGGCACCGTCGCCATACACATCATTAATCCTTCGAGCCGTTTCTGCAGCACTGGTGCCACGGTGGAACTCGTACTCGTAAATAACGCGATATTTCAAGTTTTCCATTTTGTAAACTGAGTGACGCAAAGAAAAAAAACAATTGAGGAAAAAACAAATGAATTATAATTTTCGAAACACAAATACTTGAGTAAATAGCTGTATAAATTTTAATTTGGAATTCCTAACCAAAGAGAAGATATTTGAGATCAAAGTTGCCAGTACGGCAAAACGCCAATTTCATATGTAAGGACCTAATATAATTAAAAATTGAAACATCGTTTAATCTACTTAAAAATATTTATTAAACTAACTAGTTTTAAGTCATATGTGACTCATCCCTGAACATGAATCACATATGACTTGAAACTAATTAGATTAAATTTATTTATTTCAAGTTGATTAAACAGTGTTTCAATTTTTATTATATTGTAGGAATTACATATATGAGAATGTACGAGTATATGGATGTAGAAGATATGAAACATGTGTATATGGCGCGCTGTTCTCTCTACATACTCCGACAGGGGAACGGAAATAGCCGTGTAAATTATTGAGCATATTAACACTTGCCACCCTGTGATGGATAGTGAGTGACCAGGACTTATATTTTATTTGATTATTCGACGTTTTAATACATAATAAAATTATTTTTTATAGCTAATTACAAAAAATAATCTAGCAGATTTTGCATGATTTTAATTTAAAATATACATTTTTCACTGGACGTTTAGCGTCGAGCACAGTGGCTGGCGGAATTTTTTAGCACAGTAAGGCAAAATACAAAGACCAATTTAAGTTACCATACTTAAACTTAACTATTGTATCACTTACAAGGAATCATTATAAACTTGAAATATGGGTTTAATTAGAGACTTGGGAATTTCTAGAGATCTATCCGATCTGTTTTTTTTATAAAAAGAGCGGCATATAGTATGACAACGTATTTTAATGACATTTATTTATATTTTCAATTTTGACAATTTTCAAGTTTAATATTTTTGATGTTGTGAGAATATAACAAGCAGCTAAATTGCATAAGACGAAGACATTTTTTTCCAGAATTAATATTTTGCACGAATACTACATAAGGACATAAGTTGAAAGAAGAATATATATTAGAGCTGGTATCGGAAGGAAAGGGAACTACAGAGGGTATTGAAGAATCCGTTAGTCTTTGGAAGTCTCCTCTCTGTTATTTTACCTTGATGTGAGTCTCGTAGATCAGCCGTACGATCTAAGTCCATCCTGCGCAAGTAAAATAATCTAACGGGCTTATTGCCAGGTGGAAATTTCTTTTAACCAACCAGACAAAAGTAAATAAAAGAAGTTACATTGACAACATTTATGAATAATGTACAAAGTAAAAATAAAAGTGTGATCATCAATCAAAGGAATGGGGGAGAGGAAAGAAAAATGAGGATTGAAATACGTTATTATAATAATAATTTTTCATGACGCTATTTAAAACATGCCAATGACGGAGCGAATCTAATACTGGTTTGTAATTGGTTCTAGATTGTCACTGCATGGACAGTAAAGAATGACGTAAAAAAAAGAAGATTGGTGAACTGGGAAACCCAATAAACAATCTCTAAACGTTGTGCAAGTCCAGGATCGGAAAGACGCTGAATATTTTAATAGAATAAATAAAACTAAATAAAGAATCAAATATAATACGGTACCACGACGGGGTTTGAAATACAATATTTATAAAATTCAAGTTCTGAAACGGAAATTCAAAACCGAAAATGCAATTCTGTCGAAATTAAATGACAATAAACCTAACCAAACTAAGGAATAGAAATATCATCGAATAATATAGATACAAAACGATACAGGAAATTGTCTATAAAGAAATACTAATTAATAAATATTGTTGCAAAAACTTAGCAGTCTCCTTTCGTCGACTAGAGAGAATACAGACGCCTACACTAAAAACACGTCTCACTGTCACAACGTCACTAATCGAACTAAATTGGCGTTTATTTATTAAAAATAAATCGCATTAATCTGAAAAAATATTATTCTTGCTACTTTTTCAATCTCACAACCTTTTGGATTGTTTTTTTACCAGGTTGGTTTATGTAGCAATCTCATCTAACAAATCAAAAATATAATAAAAAAGACATTAAGTGATGACTAGATTGGAATCCTTTTTTACATTTATTAAATTTCAACGGGATTGAACCTATAATCATCGGGTTGGGAAACAGATGTCTTATCGACTAGGTTACGAATGTTGTATTTTCGTTTCATCAAGAATACAGGGATGCTAAAAACATCTCCATACAGGTATGCTAAAAAACCTCTCCATACAGGTATGCTAATAAACATCTCCATACAGGTATGCTTAAAAACCTCTCCATACAGGCATGCTAAAAAACATCTCAATATAGGTATGCTGAAAAACCTCTCCATACAGGTATGCTAAAAAAATATCCCAATATAGGTATGCTGAAAAACCTCTCCATACAGGTATGCTAAAAACATCTCCATGTAAGTATGCTGAAAAACCTCTCCATACAGGTATGCTAAAAAACATCTCCATATAGGTATGCTGAAAAACCTCTCCATACAGGTATGCTAAAAAACATCTCCATACAGGTCAGTCTGAAGCCCGGTGTTCTACTTTCTACCATATTAAGTTAAATGTTTTTTAAAATAAAATAAAATTAAAAATGTGTTTTCATAATATAAACATATTAAAACAATTAATAGTTTTCTGTTATTTTCTTATTAATATGTAAATTTATATTTAAATGTACACAAACGTTATATAGATTGAGTTTATGAAAAGAAAATATTCATTCGAATATACTCGTAATTTAATATTTTATTACGCTTTCGTTCTACACGGTACAACCCGGTGGACTTATTTGAATCTGGCAATCTCTTCCAACCGACCAAAAAGTCGTTAAAAATACCTTCAATATCAGACTCGAATCCTTTAAAAAAATAGGGTTTCAACGGGAATCAAACCCGCAACCCTCGGGCTGGAAGACAAGCGCCATATCAACAAGGCCATAGAGGTCGTCATGTACAACAGTTTTAATTTTTTTTCTTTACATATTAATAATTTACATTGGATATCTTTATTTTGAAACTAGTTGATTGGAAGATATTCTAAATACATTCTCACGATTTATAAATCAACCGGATGTGGGCTGACAAACATTTGATGTCCTCGCGTCCGGGCTTGCCCGCTATTGGTGCTGGTGTATCTCGACTGGGGTGTTATGAGATTAGTAAAGGTGTATCTCGACTGGGGCGCCATTATCTTGAAATATATGTACAGTTTCATGATATACTCGTATGTACGAGGCATATCCAGAAAGTAGGTTACAATTTTTTTTATTTAAACAAAAAAAATACGTGGTTACCGTAGTACATATGTAAGCTATTTTTCGACATAGTCGCCATTCCTCTCAATGGAGGCGGTGAAGCGGGGTATCAACTTTTTGATGCCTTCCTCGAAGTAGTTTCCCGCCAACCCCTCCGTCCAATTCTCCACCTCCTCCTTTACCTCCCCGTCGGTTGAAAACCTTTTTTCACCCATGTGCAGCTTCAGGGAGGTAAAGAGATAGTAATATGAAGGTGTTAGGTCAGGGGAATGCGCGTGATGGTTCAGGACATCCCATTTAAACGAGGCGAGCAGTTCCTTCGCGGCGTTGGCCGTGTGTGGTCTGGCATTGTCGTGCAGCAGGCAGACTCCCTTTGTCAGCATGCCTCTCCTCTTGTTCTGAATCACCCTCCGCAATTTTTTTAGGGTCTCACAGTATCTTGCAGAGTTGATGGTCTCCCCTTGAGGCATATATTCAATTAAAATTATGCCTTGACAGTCCCAAAACACGGATGCCATGATTTTCTTGGCTGAAATTGTGGTTTTGAACTTTTTGGCGGAGGGTGAAGAGGTGTGACGCCACTGTTGAGACTGTCTTTTGGTTTCAGGCGTGTAGTGTGCAGCCCAAGTTTCATCTCCAGTAACGATGGAGCGGAGAAATTCGTCTCCATGGAGTTTGCAGCGCCTCAAAAACTCTTGCCCGGCATTATTTATTTCGCACTTGGCGGGAGATTGGATTGACATTTTTCACGAAACGTGTTGTCGCGTCGACACTTCTCAACGTACTGACCTCAAACTGGTCTTGTTGTGGAGGGGAAGGGTCAGGCTACACGGAAATGTAGCCAACATGTCGAAAATAAAATCCATCCGGTCGTGAGAGCCTCAGTACACTTAGTTTCTGGATACGCCTAGTATATATGTACATGATATTATGCTATAAATAAACCTTTATTTATTTATAGTTTAACACAGCTGACTTAACCTATTAAAAGCGGTTAATTTATAATAAGCGTGTAATTATTCCAATTATAATGCACACAGCAAAAAAAAGAAACAGAAAAATGACGAGAGCTCATTAGAAGTTGTTGCCATATTCGTCCAAAAATTTGAATTATCCACGTCAATCGGTTTCCAAGTGAAATCATTTTCTAAGAAAATATAACTCGCATGCAGCTCACTCGGTGCATAGAAATGCTTTAGTTTCCTAGTCACTTCCATGCATTTAAATTCCAAACCAAATTAAGCTTAATGTTTCCTGATAAACTATTTTCTTTGTAACTCTAACATGGACTACGTTTAATGTACTTGTTTTTAATTTATGCCAATCTGCAGAGATTGACAACAAGATTAATTTTTTTTGCAGGTTACGTAGTTTTTCTTTTCTCCTATGGTTTCTCTCTCACAGTTGACTGTTCAGATTTCTTATTGATGTTCGTCGTCGTTGTTGCTGAGCCTCGTAGTCGACAATCCCCTCACCATTCCAATTTCAATTCAGTTGGAAAGATAAGCTGTGCCGAGGTTCGTTTTTAGTGATCCGTTGCACACCAGCAATCCCACTGGCCGCACTACCGTACTTGATTCGATAGCACACCAAAGTGAGACTATTGAGTTCAGAGAAGTGTTATAATAGTTTAACCCTTTAACGGGCATAAGCAGAAATCGGTCGCATATGCGACCACCCTTATGGTTATACTTATAAGGATTCATTTTCTTAATGAAACGTTTTTAAGTAACACAAATGTCAAATTGGCCAATGTAGTGGACGGGCAGAGGTCTTATTTAAGACGGATCGTCGTGAAGTTAGCTGCATGTTCAGTAGCAACAATCTAAATATCCGGTCAATTTATTGTGAAAAATGTAAATAGGTATTGTAAGTAAATCACCATTCATTATATCTCATATATTTTTTTTATTTCCGAATACAACCTGAACTTAGATATTCTTTATTACCTAAATATTCATTGGTCACTTTTGCGACCACTGACATGACCCCTGAAATGGGCACAGGTCTCATATGCGACCGCTTCATTTAAAAAAAAAAATAATTTAAAACACATTTTCGAAGAAATAAAGTTAATTTGATACACATAATAATGATTTATTCAACAAAAAACTCAACACGTCAAAAATAAAAACTTGCCCTCTAAAGGGTTAAGATAAAATTTTGTAATTTTGTCAATAATTTTAAGTATTTTTATTTAATTTGTATTTTGTGAATTTGTTTGTAAAACACATATTTAAAAAAAAATATTAACACATCATTGCAAAAAGAATCTGGCGACTTATTGCCAGGCGGCAATCTGTGCCATCAAAACAGACAAAAGTAAAGAAAGCAAGCTACATGGTCGCAGAGAATATTCGAATGAAATTCATGAATAAACGATTACATAATACAAGTAAAAATGAGATATCGTCGATGAAACGAAAAGGATGGGATGCTGGAGAAGAAGGGCTAATCTGAAATAAAACACGTTATATTTATGATTAGAAATTTTTGCTCAGTATACATACCTCTTTCACGCAGATTTTGTACTTCTGACTTGTTAACTCGCTTAATCATTCTTTCGTCATTCATTTTCTCTACATATTCAAACCATCTCAAAGCTCTTTTCTTAATTTTACGTGATTTAATCCATGCATTAATTTCTGATGTCTTCATTCCGACTTATTTTAAATTTTTTTTAATTATCTAACACTTTTATTGCAAATACAATCAAGCGAGATAGTGCCAGGTGGCAATCTCTTCCAACCAACCAGACAAAAGTAAATTAATCAAGTTTCATGGTTGCATAAATCATTCAAATGACTATCCATCCCCACAAAACACATAAACACATACATGAGCTATGCCCACGAACCCCACAAAGACGGACAATCACCCGAACATTCTTTAACATATAAAGTGAGATATCATCAATCAAAAGGAAAGGAAGGAATGGTGTAGAGGAAAGGAAAAATCTGGAATGTAACACGTTATTTTACTAACTAGAAATTAAGAGTTTTTTCAGTCGCTTCTTAAAGTATACCAAGGGCGGAGCGAGTCTAGCATTGGTTTGTAACTGGTTCCAGAATCTCACTGCATGGACAGTAAAGGACGACGGAAAAAAAGAAGAACGGTGAATTTGGATACCATACGAACTCAAAATGTCTACTTGTAACTTTGTGTGAAAATTTAAAACCAAAACCCACACGCCTTAATACCTTTTTAAATCACTTGGAATGTAAAATAACCACGGGAATCAGATGTTATTAACAATAAAGGTGTATAAATGATTGTTATTAAAACGGCTCAGATCAAAATAAAAATTCTGAATCGCTGCATGACTTGACGGGTCACAGGAAACATTTAATGGGTCATAATTTGTATTTTATTTTAAACCCCATTAAGTGAACCCATAATAAACAGAACTAAATAGGTGACTTGTATAAATAAAATGGTTTCTCTAATATAATATCACCTCAATATCGCATTCTTTATCAATTTATTACACACCATTCTCACGACCTCCGTGTCCTTATTGTTAAGATACCTGACTTACAACCATGGGGTTATAGATTCGATTCCTGTAAGAATCCAGAACTTATATACACTATTTCTTTCCGGCTTACACTTATTTTTTAAATAAGATTTGACCGAAATAACACGTAACCTAACACCCCTGAATATTAAAAAAAAAATATTATTTAACTAAGTAATATATTGTACAAATATTTGTCAAGGCTATACCTATATACACATTTATTACTTAACTAATCTTTAATTATTGTTATAATTTATGAACTTACTTAATCTTATTTTCCTACATGTCATTTTATTTTTTTTATAATCTTAATACTCGTATATGATTTCTTAGAAATAATTAACACATACATACTACTTATAACTAGATAACAATTCTCACAACTAAATTATTTAGCAAAAACAAGTCCACTCGTTCAGGCTACTTGTATTCCATCACATTCACTCAGACCTTGGTCCTCCCTGCTAATACTGTAGGTGGACTAGTCAGGCAACAGATAATGCTTCGGGAGCTTGTGCTTATAACGGAAGGGTAGATCGAATTTACTCTCGTAAGCCCCCAGGGCAGTGACTAAGGAATTGCTGTGATTTTGTTGACTTTTATAGAACTTCACGGTCCAAGCGAGGATGTGGTGTTGTATGGTTTCTTCTCGCTGTTCGGCGTGAAGTCGGGTAAGGTTTTTTTGGGATGGGTGTTAAAAGATATATTTAATGCCTTGTTCTGCACTCACTGGAGTCCCCGAATACTAGTAGACGATGTACGCGTTCCTTGGCCATTTTTTTTGAGTATATGATACATCTGGCTTATTGATACAATAGTTTTTCCAACCAACGAGCTCATACATTAAACTGCTCAATATATGATAGATTTTACAAAAATAATATTTACCATATATCATATAATATATGAGTATGTTATATTTGTTTAAATTTAACGGGGGATTATCATTTCATGGGTCGAATAATCAACGATTTTTTACATTTTTTTTCCAGACAATGTATTATTTTTTCAAATTGTTGTTTTTTAGACATATTTATTTATCTTTTAAGAACATTTTCATAAAATTTTATGATAAAAAAAATATATTTTTGTTGTTAAGTCGGACGAAAGGCCGCCAGTACATGGAGGGGGTCCATTATGCACGTAATTGTAGCTGTTGTACAAGTCTTAAAATTAAAAAAAAAAAGTTTTACTTAGAAAGCATGTGGCTATAGCCGGTTCCAGATAAATTAAAAAATAATGATTGGATAAAAATGGCGGCTTGTTAACATTAACAATTCAATTTTTTTTACCTTTAGAGAAGTGAAAAAAATCGAAAAAATAAATCGATTGAAATAATTATAGTACCGGCTATAGAGAGAGGTAAAACAAAGAGAATAAGTACTTATTCATTAAAATCGGTTAATAAGTTTTGGAGTTATGAATAGTTTAAAAAAAGTGATTTTTCAGGAAACGCGTTTAAAGTTTCAAGTGCGATTTTTACACAAATTAAAGTAAATATTTTCAACTTACTGTTAATCAGCAATTCGAGGGCCATATAAACTTGTTTAAAAATCCCGACAAACTAAATATCAATTCATAATTCCAAGAAATCCTATTGGATAAAAATTCATGGAAAATAAGGATACTGCCGTAACAGTAGACGACCCAAAAGGTGCGAAACTCAGGTCATTTGTCGACTGGTGCGCTCGAATATAAACTCTCATAACTTTTCGATATTTCAAGATTTTTGAACATCTCTTACTGGAAATTATTCAGAAAGGATTATAAAAATAAAATGAAAAAAAAATATTTTTTTTAATATTTCATATGAGAATACTGCCTTAAGTAAAAAAAATACGAATTATTAATCTGTATCAATGATTGTATGTAGGGCAAGATGAAAGGAATTCGTTCATTAAGGCGTCTTTAACATCTTTCTGGTTGGTTTGAAGCGATTGCCACATGAAAATAATCCTTCCGCGTTATGTTGTTTATAACGAGTGTGTAATATAATACAATACAATAGATGCTTTACTGAGATTATCATCAGTTAAATAAACTTAACATAATCTATTTAGACATATTGAAAAAATAAACAATATTTCAATGTCCTTGACATATCAAACCTTTTCAAAACCATATTTACTAGTAAAATATCATCATCTTCAAAAAGGACGCATTATTACGTTTAAATCATCGGCAAACAGTGTGTTTTATCAAAGGTGGCGACTTTAACTTTGTGGGAATTCATATGAGAATATTTTACAATAAATTATTTTACTATTCCATTAATTATATTAATCCCCACTACACGTGTTTCTACATCATATGTAATGTATCTATACCAATGTTAATCTTATCATATACTCTGTTATCCACATCCAATAAATATTATAAGTAATCATGTAACGTATTTTAACCGATGTTAAGCTTATCAATGTTAACCATATCATGTACTATGTTATCTACATCCAATAAATATTAGTGTTATCACGTGTGTGTCAAACTTAACTCAATGTATTATGTTTAAATTTATTATCTTGTTGAAATTATCATGAACCGTTTACTATCCAAATTCAATAAAGATTTGGTATCACTAAATGAAAGTAAACAGCGAACGAGACATTCCAAATAATTGCCTGATATCAATTTGACCTTAAGGGCACCGATAACATACCCAACCAATTCTTTCTTAATTATCTAAGGGTCGTGCGTACGTTATCTTCGCTTTAAATAGGACGTCATATCAGAGTCTGCGATCATTATTATTAAAACCACCTCGATGCTAACATCATCGTTACTATTAACTCCACAATATTGTTGTTATTATACTTTAATGTAATTCAACGATTATACAAATAAAATTACACAGTTGAAATTCTAAAAGTGTTTTTGTTGCATAAGGCCATAACACATATCCCGAGGCTCTCTTCAGGTGGAATTATGCGTGAAGGCTTTCATTGCGCCTGAAAGGAGCCTTGAGATAATAGGAGAATAATATAAACACGTGTAGCGTGAATTAGCAAGTCGTGGAATAACGAAGTAGTTTATTGTTAAATATTTTATTATTATACTTTGAATGTCTGGTGACTTAATATATATCAATAAATTAGAATAATAAATAGAGTGATAATTTAGAAAATAAAATATTAAGCCGTTTTCTCCAGTTAGCCTTCAAATAGCATTTAACGCTCATAACAAAGGGCGATTACCCAAAATATGCTCACCATGCCGAACTTCTCACGGTGTGTAACTATAGAAGCCTTGAAACAAGAAGGCAAGAATCCATTGCGATATTCGTAATAAAGGTTTTCCAAGGTTCCTTTAACTGTCCCGCGATTCTAGAAGCACTAAGTTTATATGTACCTAATAAATATATCCGTGCAAGGAATCACCCTCTGTTCTACATACCAACTTACAGGACGAATATCATGACTAAACACTCAGTCACGCGTGGTATAGAGATATTGAACCAACTGAATGACACGGTTGATATATTCTTGGTACCGTCTAGCAGTATGAGAAGAATCCTGGCTGATATTATTCCTAACAAATAAGCTAACGCTAGAAGCAACCCCTCTTTGCGTAACAGGAGAAATCCGTGCAAAGTGGATAAAAAAAAAAAAATATATATATATATATATATATATATATATATATATATATATATATATATATATATATATATATATATATATATATATATATATATATATATATATATATATATATATATATATATATATATATATATATATATATATATATATATATATATATATATATATATATATATATATATATATATATATATATATATATATATATATATATATATATATATATATATATATATATATATATATATATATATATATATATATATATATATATATATATATATATATATATATATATATATATATATATATATATATATATATATATATATATATATATATATATATATATATATATATATATATATATATATATATATATATATATATATATATAAAAATCGCGATTATTTTCATGAGCAAAAATTTAACCGAAATAAGCGCATTTGATAATGCAAGTCATCCTCACTAAAGGACGCTTCAGCAAGACGATACATGTCAAGACCGGAAACTTTCTAAGTCTTGTATGAAAGGGCCTGACGGCAACCCCCTGGCGGGGAAGGAGTGCAAATGAAACGCAGAACCTCATCTTCCATACGCATGATGCAGGTTCTAGCGAGGCTAGTTCTAGCGAGGATCACATGTTTTTATTCACGTTTAGTTACATTGAGCAATATATTATATCGTCGTTGTTCTGCAAAAAGCATTGTCCATTTTTGCTTAAAATGACTTCTTTTTGATGCCATTTTACTTAAAATAAAAATACCTACGCTTGGAAAAAGCATTTATGTCCAAAAGTTGTATGGTTTCGCTGTTATGAAAAAATTCACCAAGAAAGGGTTAAGTCCAAAAACAGGTGTCCGTATTTTTAATTTTTAGGTAATATGTTTTTAAGTTATTAATTTTTTTTTGTAGTAATTCTTATAAATAAATAAACTGTCTTTAAATAACATCTGTTTGTATTTTATTTTATTGAAAACTAGATTTTACATCGTCTTCCGAAACTTAAATTGCATTTGTCTCAAAACTCAATATTTGGACGTAAATGCTTTTTGCAGAACAACGACGATATATTAATCTTAAAAAGACACGCAATGAAAAAAAATAAGTACATAAAAAAACCTACCTAATGTACTCGTATCAAAGTATCTTTTATACGAGTACATTAAAAAAACCTACCTAATGTACTCGTATCAAAGTATCTTTAATACGAGTACATTAAAAAAACCTACCTTATGTACTCGTATCAAATTATCTTTGATACGAGTACATTAAAGACCCCTACCTAATGTACTCGTATCAATGTATATTTGATACGAGTACATTAAAAAAACCTACCTAATGTACTCGTATCTAAGTATCTTTGATACGAGTACATTAAAAACCCCTACCTAATGTACTCGTATCAACGTATCTTTGATACGAGTACATTAAAAAAACCTACCTAATGTACTCGTATCAAAATATCTTTCATACGAGTACATTAAAAAAATCTACGTAATGTACTCGTATCAAAGTATCTTTGATACGAGTACCTTAAAGACCCCCACGTAATGTACTCGTATCAATGTATCTTTGATATGAGTACATTAAAAAAACCTACCTAATGTACTCGTATCAAAGTATCTTTGATACGAATACATTATTTATCTAAATATTCTACGTTTTTTTATCTAAATATTCTATAAAAAAATACACCTTAACAATAAATGTTCGAAATGAAGTTTCCATTATTATTAAAATTTAAATACGTTAATTTTAAATATGCTTATTTATCTGATTTATTCATTCGTATGGTATGACTTAACATATCTAAATTGCCGATGCGGAAATATTGAAGAGCGTAACCGGTATACAATATTTTCTTCAACCCCATTAATCGAACCGTCGGTTTTAGAATCACAAAGATACTATCGTGTGTGAAAATAACGAACTTTTTAACTGAACTAGGATTCTTTTATCTTTTTGGGTACAATCAGGAATCTAGCCTCAAACTTACGGGAGGAAGTCAAGTGTCTTATCATTTATGCCAAGTAGGTCGCCTGCTGTAATCACTATATGATTTTACACGTTTTAAAAAACACAGCAATAAATATTTGTTCTTAAATTGTTTCTTCTTCTTCCTAGTGTCATGTCAGTTCCCCCTAACGTTGATTATCACCTGAGAGTAAGCATCTTTGTCCCCGGCAGCCCGAAAAAGATCCTCAACGCTCCTTATACTAGTCCAATCACGTATATTGTGGAGCTAGGAGATTTGCCTCCTGCCAACACCCCTTCGACCCTCTATTTTGCCTTGGATGATCAGGTGCAGTAATTTATACTTTTCTCCTCTAAGTACATGCCCCAAATAGGACACCTTTCGGATTTTAATATTAGTCAGCAACATTATCAACTTTGACTCCTTGAAGAACCCTTGTGTTGCTGACCATAGCTGAATAACACTGACCAAACGTAGCATTTGACTAACCGTTGTCGAAGTTTCAAGTTTAGATTATCATCGCAGAATACGCTTCTCATTTTATTTAAAGCCGCACGAGATGCTTAAATTCTGACGATTAAAAATGACCTAAAAAATGCACTCAACTATTACCTTTCATAATAATGTCTATTTAGTACGTTTAGAAGGAAGTAAGTAAGGAAAATTTTGTCCTAGTGAAATACAGGCGTGAAATAAGAAATTATTTTAACAATATTATAATATAAATGTATATTTTGTATTAAGATGCGGCATTTTAGACTAGCGCATATAGGATGCGTCACCCCTAGCACAGGCCCTGGACACACACATCATGCCATAATTACTAGTATATTATTTCAGTTTTGAAATTTTATAATTGTATTTTTTTCAATTTTCAAATATGTAAAAAAAAATGTCGAAAGGAAATCTCTTAATTAATAAAATTTTTCAATTTATGAAAAATAGAAGATTGTTCACTTCACTGAAGGGGTTAAGACTATGTTAACAAAATAATAATAATACTATGGCAATTTTTATAGTGTCGTTTAGAGAGCAGACTCCTCAAGGGCGAGAAATAATAACTTGTTTAGGAGATTATAAACACCTTAAACGAAAACAAATGTGCATTTATTTACATGCGCACCATCACACCATATCCCTTTTAGGGTAAACATAGCTCTGAGTACAGATAAACTGTAATATTTTGAAAGAAGATAAAGTGAGAAGTATGAATAATATAAGATAGTACAGACAAACTGTAATATTTTGAAAGAAGATAAAGTGAGAAGTATGAATAATATAAGGTAGTGCAGACAAACTGTAATATTTTGAAAGAAGATAAAGTGAGAAGTATGAATAATATAAGATGTAACAGACAAACTGTAATATTTTGAAAGAAGATAAAGTGAGAAGTATAAATAATGGAAGATAGTAAAAATTGTAATATTTTGAAAGAAGATAAAGTGAGAAGTATAAATAATAGAAGATAGTACAGACAAACTGTAATATTTTGAAAGAAGATAAAGTGAGAAGTATGAATAATAGAAGATAGTACAGACAAACCGTCATATTTTGAAAGAAGATAAAGTGAGAAGTGTGAATAATATAAGATAGTACAGACAAACTGTAATATTTTGAAAGAAGATAAAGTGAGAAGTATAAATTATATAAGATAGTACAGACAAACTGTAATATTTTGAAAGAAGATAAAGTGAGAAGTATGAATAATATAAGATAGTACAGACAAACTAATATTTTGAAAGAAGATAAAGTGAGAAGTATGAATAATATAAGATGTAACAGACAAACTGTAATATTTTGAAAGAAGATAAAGTGAGAAGTATAAATAATGGAAGATAGTAAAAATTGTAATATTTTGAAAAAAGATAAGATAAAGTGAGAAGTATAAATAATAGAAGATAGTACAGACAAACTGTAATATTTTGAAAGAAGATAAAGTGAGAAGTATGAATAATATAAGATAGTACAGACAAACTGTAATATTTTGAAAGAAGATAAAGTGAGAAGTATGAATAATATAAGACAGTACAGACAAACTGGAAAATGTTGAAGTCCGTGGCTTACGAATGTTTTGTGTCTTTACATTATACAGTGTTTGGCTCCAGTCGTGATTCCCCGCCGCTGCCCGGGCAATATCTCACCAGTTTTATGGGTCACATTAAGACGCTGGGTCCGAGGACGGTGTCTGAGGAGCAGGTGCATAAACTGTCTGTTTTATCGATTGCCATTCAAGAGACCAGACAACAGCAGTTGGTAAAGTGCTGTGGTATATATCTGATCTTCTTGTAGAAAAACTATCACCAATTAATTATAAACAAAAATCCTAGAGAGCTCCGGAGTTGGAGTTAAAATATAAACCCGATTAAAAATCTTTGTAAAATACAGTGTGGGATTTTTAAGAAATTGGTAATAATAATAAAAGGACAACTTATAGAGCGCACCCGGGACTCGAACCCAACATTATGGAGAGATTAAAAATATAACAAAATAAATATGTTTACATTTTCAGTGTACGAATAGGAAGGTGGTGGTTGCAGCCATCAGATCCTAATACTATATTTTGCATCCGCATATATTCAGAAAAACATATTTGAGAAGAAAACAGCAGAAAACTTATCAAGGGAAGACGACCTATAAAGAAACCTATGTAGATCTTCAGATATGAGAGTAACACATTCGGCTTTAGGTGTAATGTAGTCTATGTGTAGAGTATTCATATACCATCATAAATTGTGATAAGACCTCCCAAAAGGGTTGTGTAGTGCTTCTTAACTTTAAATTGAATAACGAATGAATGATAAGCGAGAGTACTAAAATAATAAATAAATTTAAGGTTTAATGAAAGCAAAATACTCGCAGTACTCGTATGTACGTATATGATATATCCTGAAATTAGACATATAATTAAAGGCAATGGAAAATTTAATACATCCAAGAGATAAACTATCAAAAGGTCTCTCGTAAACTCATCCCATAACAGTCGCTCGGTCGCGAAAACATCAAATGTTTTTCAACCTACATCCTTGCAATATAACTCAGATATTTGAGATATTTGAAACTCCAGAGAGTGCAGAACAAGGCATTCAAGATATCTTTTAACACCCATCCCAGAACAAATCTTACCCGACTTCACGCTGAACAGCGAGAAGAACCCCTACAGCACCACATCCTCGCTTGGACCGTGAAGTTCTATAAAAGTCAACAAAATCACAGCAATCCCATAGTCGCTGCCCTGGGGGCTTACGAGAGTAAATCCGACCTGCCCTTCCGTTATAAGCACAAGCTCCCAAAGCATTATCTGTTGCCTGACTAGTCCACCTACAGTATTAGCTGGGACGACCAAGGTCTGAGTGAATGTGATGGAATACAAGTAGCCTGAACGAGTGGACTTGTTCTTGCTAAATAATTTAGTTGTAAGAATTGTTATCTAGTTATAAGTAGTATGTAGGTGTTCATTATTTCTAAAAATTCATATATTAAGATTATAAAAAATAAAAATAAAATGACATGTAGGAAAATAAGATGAAGTAAGATTAGTTAAGTAATAAATGTATATATATGTTAGGTTAGGTAAGGTTAGGTAACCTTGAGAAATATTTGTACAATATATTACTTTGTTTAATAAAAAAAAAGATATTGTAATTATTTTACTGTCAAATGCATTTCTAAGTGCATCGTAGACCTTATTTCCTGCTGCAACACACCTTTCAGTATGTTTTCTTTATATTTTCATGTAGAATTATTTCAATATATACGAGTCCATTTAAAAAAAAAGTGGAATACAGACACTAGAAATTAATGCATGATTATATGGGACGTTTCAAGTAAGATGAAAAAAGAAGTGTTAAGATGATTTGGGTATGTGGAAATGATTAATGACGAAAGGATGTATAAACGAATTCAACCCGAGGGCTTCGGATTCGATTCCCGATGGTGCTCGAGGAAAATCAAGTGTCCTAGTCTAATTAAAGGGTTTGATTTGTAATAACACGCACAAGACGTTTGCTAGTGTGAATACCTTTTCACGTGAGAGATAGTAATTCCATATGAAACGACTCTAGATGTTTTAAACCCGAAGGCTCGATTTATTGGGCTGGCAAGACAATTTTGGTCACCCAGTCACGCTCTTCAATATGTTGGAATCACAAATTCAAATGTGTTGAAGGGTAACATACGAATGAATGCGAAAAAAACTTACGTGATGTGAAGATATCTTACCCGATATCTTCATATCACGTAAGTTTTTTTCGCATTCATTCGTATGTTACCCTTCGACACGTTTGATTTTTACAATGTTTTTCATAGTTGTTGCCCAGTTAAGTTTATTGATGACTTAACATTTCAAAAACGGTGTCAAAAACATAACGCCAATATTGAAGTAAACTCAAATACGTTACGCCAATATTGAAGTAAACTCAAAAACATTACGCCAATATTGAAGTAAACTCAAAAACATTACGCCAATATTGAACTAAACTCAAAAACATAACGCCAATATTGAAGTAAACTCAAATACATTACCCCGATATTGAAGTAAACTAAAAAACATTACGCCAATATTGAACTAAACTCAAAAACATTACGCCAATATTGAGGTAAACTCAAAAACATTACGCCAATATTGAAGTAAACTCAAATACGTTACCTCAATATTGAAGTAAACTCAAAAACATTACGCCAATATTGAACTTAACTCAAAAACATTACGCCAATATTGAAGTAAACTCAAAAACATTACGCCAATATTGAACTAAACTCAAAAACATTACGCCAATATTGAAGTAAACTCAAATACGTTATCCCAATATTGACGTAAACTCAAAAACATTACGCCAATATTGAACTAAACTCAAAAACATTACGCCAATATTGAAGTAAACTCAAAAACATTACGCGATAGTAAAGCACCCGTCACCCAGCCCGGGGACAGCGGCTTCAATTACCATTAGATCCTAGAATTTTTAAATTGGATTTCATTCTAATTTTAATTTATTTGTAAGTACAATGTACCTTACAATAAAAATAACACAAAGTGTAAAAGAGCCTGTAGTGAGTGCTCAACACATAAAGTTTTGCAGATTAATACAAGACAAAAAATAATTTTACCAAATTACAACAAAAATATTTAGAATGAAATAAGTATCAAATCGTAAAATCAAATGTATACAACACAATACGGGACCGTCCATAGACGAATAGGACGACCCGCCCATAGGCGTCCATAGGAATTTTCATATAAAACCTCTTTAACCCTGTAGGTTTTTTTGTATGAATGTTCATTACCCGTGACGGGTATAATAGAAGACACAATAAATAGTGGATGATCTGGGTACCTGACGTTGTTCCCTCCGGCGATGAATTATTTGTAAGCTAATTTGTGATAAGCATATCCTGTTGCATCAAGGGTAAAGAGAGCTTCAGTACTTGCAGCTTATCTGTGTCTTCTTTTGCTGTGGGGCTGCTAATAACTAGTTTCAGTTCCATGATATTTGACTATCCACAGCTGTTTGTTCCGAGTTGTGCTGAGAATTAAGATTTTTTAATATACTGTATACAACGAAAGTATAATAAAATGAAACACGACAACATTTTGGAATAATATTTTTTTTCTTTGTTCATAAGCTATTTGAAATATTTATATGATTATATATTGGGTGTTTGAACAACATCTTCAAAAGTAATCTCCCAATATCCTTGAAGCGAAGGGTCTACAACCAGTGCATTCTCCCAGTATTTACGTATGGCTGCGAGACATGGACGCTTACAGTAAACAACACACAAAAGCTCCAGACCGTACAAAGGGGCATGGAGAGATACATGTTGGGATATACTAAAAGAGACCGTAAACGAAACACCTGGATTCGCAATATAACAAAGGTAGAAGACGTTATAAAGGTGTGCAAAAGAATGAAGTGGCAATGGGCCGGACACGTAGCCAGAATGTCGAACTCCCGATGGACTGAAGGTACGCTGGATAGATGTAATCAGGAAGCATGGCAGCATCGCATGGCATCAACGAGCAAAAAACCGAACTACTTGGAGTCAGCTTGGGGAGACCTTCATCCAGCAGTGGATCGATCCTGGTTGACAATGATGATGATGATGATATTGGGTGTTATCATAAATTATGTCCGTTTTTTTCCAAATTTAAAAATGAGCACCAAAAGTAAAACAAAATGGTAAAGGTTATACGTCATTCGAAAGTCGTCAAACGTTGATTTTTGTTGTTTTCACTCAAAACATGTGGAATCCAAGTGCCGAACTTCTGGACTTTTCATATTGATTTAAGATAGCGGTATACAGTCATGTGACTACAATTCATCTGCTCAGCCAATTCTACGGTGGTTTGAAGGGGACCTTCATGAATAATATGGTTTAAGCGGTCCTCATCGCAGTCTACTGGTCGTCCGGAACGCTACATGTCTTTCAGGTCGAAATTACCGTCTTTGAAACGCAAAAACCATCGACGAGCTGTCCTTTCATTCATAGCATCTTCACCGTACACTTCGCAAATATCGCGAGCAGCTTTGGCAGCTTTATTCCCACGATTGAACGCGAACAGAAGGAGGTGTCAAAAATGTTCACTTTCGTTTACTTGACATTCCATTTTGAAGGCTTGTAATCAAATCAAATAATATATATATAACGTAAAAGCAAACACAATATCTTGTAGATCAGAAAATTTTCTTTCGAATACCGTATAACCTTTACCATTTTGTTTTACTTTTGGTGCTCATTTTTAAATTTGGAAAAAAATGGACACAACTTATGTTAACACCTAATATAATATCTCAAATGGACACAACTTATGTTAACACCTAATATAATATCTCAAATGGACACAACTTATGTTAGCACCTAATATAATATCTCAAATATTAGATATGGTTAATGGACACAACTTTATGTTAACACCTAATATAATATCTCAAATATTAGATATGGTTAATGGACACAACTTATGTTAACACCTAATATAATATCTCAAATATTAGATATAATTAATGGACACAACTTATGTTAACACCTAATAAAATATCTCAAATATTAGATATGGTTATTCGACACAACTTATGTTAACACCTAATATAATATCTCAAATATTAGATATGGTTAATATACACAACTTATGTTAACACCTAATATAATATCTCAAATATTAGATATGGTTAATGAACCTATTTTTTAAACTCTTGTTGAATGTTTGCATACATACTGCGTTTGTAATTTCAATTCAAAACATGCATTTATTGAAAATACTTGAAAAAAATGTCTAGATTCCCACGATTATTGTAATCGAGTCTGTAATGGCGGACACAATGCACATTTTGCATATTAAATGCGATAATTTTGTGCGGACTCAAATGCACTCACCGCCGCAAGCCATATAATGCAGTACATAGTCCAGGGCCGGAACTAACTGTTGAACAGACGAAGTGATCACAAAAAGCGCTAAAATTAGGGAGGTTTTTAGAATAATGAATTACTTATTGTAAAAAAAGGGACGGTATCAAATTCTGATGAGATGATAGTCCACAATAATATTTTGGTATCAACTTGGTTCTTTGAGAGTGGACTGTGTAAAAAGACTGCAAAAATATCGAATAAAAGCTCTAAAAATATGTGGTTTGGTGATAATGTTAGACAAAATATGGAGTAAAGTGGTAAGGGATTAATGTAAATTTAAGGCTGATGATGTTGAGTAAGACAAAGAAGAGTATTCTGATATTGTTTGGACATGTGAAAAGAATGCATGAAGAAAGATTAAGAAAACAAATCTACACCACAAATTTAGTAGAAATCGTGGAAAAGGGAGACCAAGAAAAGTAAGGTTGGATCGCGTAAAGGATATTTCGAAAGGAAGAAAAGTAAGAAATAAGAGAAATCGTAGGAGCTTTGTGAGGATGTGTATGGATATGAAAGAGGTAAAAAATGTATGTCGAGATAGGAAAGTCTAAGTCTCTTTATCTCAGCAGAGGTAAACGACGTGATGATATGTATGTTATATACACGTATGTAATCATTTTTAGTAGCATTGGTAGAAATCAACAAAGAGACTGCCTTTCGGTCGGTTAGAAGGAATTGCTAAATGACAACAATACCACCAAATTGTGCTGCATAAAACAAAATGTAATGTATTTCCCCACTTTTATTTTTAAAGCAAAATGCTTAATTTTGTGATATATTTTTAAGCTTTCTGAAGTAAAAAGATAACCTTGTTAAAAATTAAGTATTTCACATTTTACGACAAACATTGCTTGTGTTGTATTACGTGTTTATTGTATACAGTGCAGCCTGTCGGCTGTATTATCATATGGCACTATCCTCCAAGCTTTAAGTGAAAACAAGATTAGAACCTTTTTTATAAATATCTGTATGCCAACAGAAATCGCAACGCCTTAGTTTTAAGTCAGTCGCTTATCAACAAGGCTACGAAAGTCACCACTAGCAATCAAGGAATAATGCCAATTCATCATTTTTAAGTCAGTCGCTTATCAACTAGGTCACGAAACTCACCACTAACAATCAAGGAATAATGCCAGTTCATCATTTTTAAGTCAGTCGCTTATCAACTAGGTCACAAAAGTCACCACTAGCAATCAAGGAATAATGCCAGTTCACCATTTTTAAGTCAGTCGTTTATCAACTAGGCAACGAAAGTCACCACTAGCAATCAAGGAATAATGCCAGTTCATCATTTTTAAGTCAGTCGCTTATCAACTAGGTCACAAAAGTCAACACTAGCAATCAAGGAAAAATGCCAGTTCATCATTTTTAAGAACAATCTTTGTATATGATATGTAAATTGGTTAGTGTTATATAAACTGTTGCAAGCACTCTGTTTTATTGTGTTGTTGTATAATTTATTGTTTAAAACTTGAGCAATTTCTATAGTCAACTAGTTGATAATATGAATTAATTTTTCGTTGTATACAGAACAACTTGATGGTTTTTCAACCACGGGGCAATCTCTTCCAACTAGCCAGTAATATGTTTAAAGGGTCAGAAATGAAAACCTAGCTAGACCCTTTTTCAAAAATCCTAATAGCCATTAAATAAGGTCATTCCGTGTACGAGTAGTGACGTTTCTAAACCCAAAAACGGTCTTAATTCACGATGGCGTAAATAATTGTTTCGAATGTCCGTACATAATTTTATACTGTGCACTGAAATATATATTCAAATAAGCACATGCATTTCGATTTGCTTGCCAACGGGCAATTATTTCCCAGTAAAGGGCCTGGCTCCACCAGGCGCGGTCGCCAGCAGAATCAGCAATTTAAATTTATTAATTATTTGAACTGCTGCACCGCCACCAGAACCCCAGACTGATCGAAATGCAGTGATTTTATTATTAAATCGACCACAAAGCATGGAGGCCGGCTGGTATCGTTTGTTTCTCGTATTTATCACAATCGCTCTAATTTCATTATAATTGATTACAATACATTTTCATTAAACTTGAACAATAATAATTAGCCATCTTATTGCAAACATCCAGTTCTTTGAGCCGAGAATTTACAACATTTTTATTTGTTTAAACTACACAGCTCGCCTAATTACTGGATATCTCACAGCAACCCCAATTGAAGACGTTTAGATACTTGCTGGGGTATATCCTCCAAGCATCCATTGGAATATTGCATGCAGGAGTGAGAAACACAAACGACTTACACGTAGTGATCCCAAACACCTTATGTATGACCAAATAACATCACAGCCAAGACTGAAGTCTCGCAGGAATTTAATAACCACCCACAACCATCTCGAAAGCTCTCCGAATAGTGAGTGAGTTAATTCTTGGAGAGCTAGAACTGAAAGTCTATGGACATAGATGCAGCAGTGGGATACCATGTAATGTGAACCGTATAGAGATATTTTAATCGCCTACAAGCCTACATGGCTAGATCAAAAGAAAATATCCTCAGGTGGAAGATTGGCAGAGAGAATCCACCATAATGCATGTGTGGTGACATTCAATCAATGTCACACCTTTTGGCTTATCCACTGTGCCTCGTTACCTGCCTGGAAGAAGTCTTTATGAAAAGAAGGCTGTATGTCATCACTGTGGCATCTTTTGGGTTTAATATTATACAATACTGATTTGATGTTGTCAGTACGATTGGAATGGAATTAATAATTTGGGTGTTCAAGTTAGTATCAAGTGAGCAATGATAAGTAAAATACATTCTTTAAAAATACATCAAATGTTCTAAAAACACTATCACGGTTATTCACGCTATCAAAATGATGAACTTTACCACGATTATTAAATAAGAATATTAATGTTATATCATTATATTTCTAATTTTTCTTCACACTCTGTAAACGGAGGGAGACAAAAATGTGTAATGAGCGTGTGTGTTTTTTTTATTATTTTCAATATGTTGTGTTTATATTAATTTAATATTTATTTAAATGATGGGAGTCAACCAAATAACCGTATTAAGACATTTGAAGCGTATGGGGATGGTTTCGCGGTACGACGTTTGGATACCTCATCAATTGTCGGCTGCCAATTTATTGGATCGTGTTTCAACGTGCGTTGCTTTGAGTGCGAGACAAAAACATGAACCTTTTTTGCATCGTTTGGTAACGGGATATAAGAAATGGGTCGTGTACAACAACGTGACAAGAAAAAGACATTGGGCTATACCTGGACAAGCCCCATTAACAACTTCGAAGGCCGAAATCCATCAAAAAAAAGTTATGCTTTGTGTTTGGTGGGATTGTAAGGGTATTGTGTATTTTGAACTCTTGGAACGCAATCAGACAATTACAGCAGAACGATATTGTCAGCAATTATCCAAATTGAACATCACCCTTCAAAAGGATAGACCAGAATTGGTAAACAGAAAAGGGGTAGTGTTTCATCACGACAACGCGCGACCACATGTGGCTATGATGACCTAACACAAGCTAAATGAGTTGAATTGGGATGTTATCAAGCATCCACCGTATTCTCCAGATCTTGCTCCTTCCGATTTTCACTGCAAAATTTTTTAAATGATAAAAAATTTGATACAATAGAGCAGGTAAAAACATCCCTTACTACATTTTTCGCATCAAAATCCACGGAATTTTACACTAATGGTATTAATAAGTTGATAGAAAGATGGGAGAAGGTTATAAGAACTGATGAAAATTATATAATTGATTAAATAAATAATACAAATCTAAAAAAAATGTTTAATCGTAAATGTAAAAAACGGTCATAACTTTTGCATCAATCCAATATATCAGCCGTTTGACTAAACATTTTTTTGTGTTGTTGTCAAATTATAATATATTCGCGAAATTCTTAAAGAAATACATACTCGCATAACCAATTCAACTTGCCCGAGCTGAGATTTGACAAAAAATATATTTGGGTATGGTTTTTTCAAATCACCTAAAATCTGGGTATATTTACAATAAACTAATCTGTTGAAATGTTATAAAAATATCAATACGGTAGTCCCTGTACCACGGCCTAACAAATTAAATTTAACAAACTCATCTGTCATACACGTTTTAAATTATACCTTTACAATTACACATTTCATAATTGTAAACTAACATAATTAATTGCACAAAATTAAACAAATTTATAATGATGGTAATGAATTCGCTCGTTCTTTATATGAAGAAGCTTTTTTTTTCAAATATTCAATCCACCAAAACTAGGATGATTTGTGCCACCAAATTAAAGACATTATGAAATTATATAAGTCAGTATAGTAAAACCGATTAAAAAAAATTAAATACTAGATCATTCAAAGTTTCAACTGATTAAGTTTCAAACATTCAACAATCGATTTATACCCAAATGAAAAAGTTCCTCGAAGAGAAAAGAAACGCAACATTAATTGGACGCGGCAAAGATATGGCTTTTAGTAAATCAAATATATCTCACAAAGGACAACCGAAAAATACATGGTCTATAATTTCATTATGCAGACCACACTCACAGCTGGTATTCTTCATAATACCCATTATGTAAAGGTGGAAGAACTTAAGTGATAGCAAGTGTCATTCTAAGGATAAGTGGGGATTTTTTTAATGCCGCATCTTCGAACGTAAAAAAATATATAGTATATTGAGTGTTAACATAAGTTGTGTCCGTTTTTTTCCAATTTAAAAATAAGCACCAAAAGTAAAACAAAATGGTAAAGGTTATACGTCATTTGAAAGAAAATTTTCTGCACTACAAAAAATTGTGTTTGCTTTTACGTTACATATATTATTTTTTTTTATTACAAGCCTTCAAAATGGAATTTCAAGTAGACGAAAGTGAGCATTTTCGACACCTTCATGAAATATGAAATCAGGAAGCATGGCAGCATCACATGGCATCAACGAGCACAAAATCGAATTATTTGGAGTCAGCTTGAGGAGACCTTCATCCAGCAGTGGATCGATCCTGGTTGACAATGATGATTATGATGATATTGGGTGTTAACATAAGTTATGTCCGTTTTTTCCAAATTTAAAAATAAGCACCAACAGTAAAACAAAATGGTAAAGTCATTCGAAAGACGTCAAACGTTGATTTTTGTTGTTTTCACTCAAAACATGTGGAACCCAAGCGCCGAACTTCTGGACTTTTCCCATTGATTTAGAAGGCGGTATTCAGTGATGTGACTACAATTCATCTGCTCAGCCAATTCTACGGTGGTTTGAAGGGGATCTTCATGAATAATATGGTGGAAGCGGTCCTTATCGAAGTCCACTGGTCGTCCGAAACGCTCCATGTCTTTCAGGTCGAAATTATTGTCTTTGAAACGCAAAAACCATCGACGAGCTGTCCTTTCATTCATAGCATTTTCACCGTACTATACACTTCGCAAATATCGCGAGCAGCTTTATTCCCTCAATTTAATGCGAACAGAACAGGTGTCGAAAATGCTCACTTTTGTCTACTTGACATTCCATTTTGAAGGCTTGTAATCAAATAAAATAATATATGTAACGTAAAAGCAAACACAATTTATTGTAGAGCAGAAAATTTTCTTTCGAATGACGTATAACCTTTACCATTTTGTTTTACTTTTGGTGCTCTTTTTTAAATTGGAAAAAAATGGACACAACTTATGGTAACACCTAATATGTAATTAAGGCGGCACTTTGACAGGGGACAGAGGGGCGAGAAAAAAAAAAGTATTTGAAAGTTTTCAAAAGGCATGTAGAAACTGCTGTTTGGGAATTCCTGAGGCTGTGCACAATATTCTATTATATTTATAACCTATTTCTCTTGATTGGTTTTAGTTGATAATGTGTTTATTTTATAATAGTCATATTATTGCATAATAATTATTTTGTAATAGTCATATTATTGCATAATAATTATTTTGTAATAGTCATATTATTGCATTATAATTATTTTGTAATAGTCATATTATTGCATAATAATTATTTTGTAAAAGTCATATTATTGCATACTAATTATTTTGTAATAGTCATATTATTGCATAATAATTATTATTAATGAATTGATGATTTTTATTATTGATTCTCTCGAGTAATTTTTCCATTGGATCGACATTAGTCTACCTCGTGTTCGGGATATAAAATAGATGGCGTGTGCAGCTTTAAGAAGTACTTGAAGGCAACCCTTTTGGGAAGTCTTATCAAATTTGAATACTACACTCCACCTAAAGCCGAATGTGTTACTATCACATATCGGAAGATCTTTAAAGGTTTCTTCCGCCTTCCCTTGATAAGTGTTCTGTGATTTACTTATCCAGTGTGTTTTTTTTAAACATACACTGATGCGGGTAACTTCTTAATCTAATGTCTGCTGTTAATCTATCAATAATACGTATATACATACCATCATGTAATTTCCCTGTCGTAGTAGGCAAAGAGTTCTTCATTCCTTGATAATTTTTTTTACTAAATATGTGCAGATACGAGGAAGTTCCTAATCTAATAACTTTAGCCATCACCTCGTTTATTCTTATACTCGATTTTTTTAAGTATTTTTAATCTGTCAATAATAGCGTGTCGAATCCCGAGTTAGAGCACTCTGGAGAAGAGTCTGATCTCTAAACAACGCTAAATAAATTGACCTCTTACTATTCTTCTTGTTACTATTAAGCGTATGAAGAATATTTACTTTATAGCGGGTTGCTTATGTTTATTTGTCGTGATGATCTTGATTTGTATTCAAATAAATATAGACTCAGGAATGCGGATATAAAAAGCGAAAGTGACAGCGGGTGATAAATAATAAGTCTTGACAGTTGAATGAATGACAATAATAATATGTTTATTTCTCGGCGTCCGAGTAATTTATACCAATGAGTGAATACATTCGCGATACATATCTGCCTTGCTCTAGCGAATGAATTGGCGGTAGGTTAATTATTTATATTTGGAGATGGCTAGCCAATTCGCAGACGTTGTAAATAGTAAATATTGTTGTTGTTCATAGTGTGTGACAATCATTGAATTCTTCATCGGTCATTGCCCCTGTATGTTTACTATCTGACAATAATTAATTAAATTTAATTGTGTTTAACAATTCACTTATTCATTTTGACAATTATTTATTTATTTATTTATTTAGGTAGGTATTCCTACAACTTATTTATTTAACACTTTTATTGCAAATGCAATCTGGCGGGCTTATTGCCAGGCGGCAATCTCTTCCAACCAACCAGACAAAAGTAAATTAAGCAAGTTACGTGGTCGCATAAATCATTCAAATGACTATCCATCCCCACGAAATCCATAAGTGAGCACATGCCCACGAACCCCACAAAGACGGACAGTCACCCGAACATTATTTTCATATAAAGTGAGATATCATCAATCAAAAGGAAAGGAAGGGATGGTGGAGAGGAAACGAAAAGAAAAATCAGGTATGAAACACGTTATTTTACTGACTTGAAATTAAGAGGTTTTTCAGTCGCTTCTTAAAGCATGCCAAGGACGGAGCGAGTCTTATATTGGTTTGTAACTGATTCCAGAGTCTCATTGCATGGACAGTAAAGGACGACGTAAAAAAAGAGGAGTGGTGAACTGGAAAGGCAAATAAACAATCTCTGTTTGAGCGTAGCGCTAATCCATGATAGGAAAGACGAGGAAGAGTTATTGGATAGGATATAAATGTGGTTATTGAGAATATGATACGGTTGAAATTGTGTATGGCATAACATGGGTTTTATTATAAGTATGTGTAAGGATGTGAATGTTTTATTATTTAAGATATGATTGTTTTATTATTAAAGATGTGAATGTTTTATTATTTAAGATTTGAATGTTTTATTATTAACTCATTCAGACCCGAATTATTGTTAAGGGAGAAAAAAAAAAATTAAGAGTGGATTAGGCTTCACCGGGGTTTTAATAGAAGAAAAATGTTTTTTTTTTTTTTTGTTTTTTTTTTTTTTTTTTTACTTAGAAATTGAACATGTGCATAATTTTGCCCAACAGGTCTCAACGTACACAGACGACTGAAAAGAGAATCATGTTGCATAGGTTTTTAAAAGAAAATTTGCCGTTATATTATGATATTCGTTATATTACGAGTATTTTATTCGTTATATTATGCTTTTAAATAAGTGTGCATAATTATGCACACAGGGTCTGAATGAGTTAAAGATGTGAATGTTTTATTAATTAGGAAAAATATATGAAATTTCCATTAATGGGGTATACTCTAGAGGCGTGAATTTCGGGCGTTTTTTCAGACTAAAAAAAAACATTCCTGTATATTTTTTTAGTATGTTTGTTGATGATTTGAGAAAGCACAAAAAAATTTTTGAATAAAAAAATTAAAATTCAAGAGTTTATCAGCTGTTATATATTATCTTGTCGTAAGAAAAAAGGGATAAGCTAGTCGACATGGTTGAAACCCTTTAATAAATTTAAAACAAAAATTATACACAGTTTCTTGATAAAAAAATAATGTTGTTATAGTTGGTACCAAAAAGAAAAAAAACCGTAAAATGGTGGCTGTCTGAAAAAAAATATTATATATGTTATGTATGTATACCATAAAATATTACCAAACTTCACCAAGCAGACTTACGTAATTGTCGAAGACTTATTCTATAGAGGTAAATAACTCAGATTTGTTTTTAGTGGAATAACGCTTACATAGAACAAATATTGGATTTGTTGAGAATTTTGTGGGAATTTTATGGATAGATATTGAGATATAGAAAACACATGGCCTCATTAGTAGAACGAGATGCAAGTTGCTTTGCAGAATTAAAACATTCCTACATGTTGATGCAGGGTTACTCAACTCCAGAGGCAAAGTATTGTCCTTAATGTTTTGTTTATATTACGTTATTTATATTATAGTTCGGAAATTCTAGGATAAGTCCTGTGACAGCTCAAAAATTTGCCCAAATACAACCTTATGTTATGTATTTACCTAAATAACTTGCTATTTATTAGAATTGATGCTTATATTAACCTTTCCTTCCCTGTGTTGGGTATCTTCTACACGTTACTTCTAATAACCATCAATATCTCTATAAATATAATAAATACAAGGTTAAGATTTTAGGTATTTCTCCATAATATATTTACGCATTGATTTAAAAAATAATATTAATAATAATCAGAATTTATCGACTACATCGTAAGTATTTCGTGAACATCGGAAACAAATTCGCATTTAAACGCTGTGAGTGCCTCGATCTTGGGTCTTGACGATAGGTGAAAAGTATGCGGGAAGCGCGACACTATATTCGCATCTCACTTTTGCATACGTCACTGAATACCGAGGAGCGCAATTGTCTCAACCTCGCAAGTGTAAGCCAGCCGAGTTAGCCACCAACCCTGCCGCGCCGCAGTAGCTGTTGAGCTGGCAACGAGACTAGATCTACGCCCGTTCCGTGAGCGTTGCCAGATGGTGTTTTAATGTTTTCAGCAAATAAATCTCAATTATTATAATTTTTAACTTCAATTATAATTAATTAAGGGGATTATCCATGAATGTTCTTATTTTTCCGATTTAAAATCGCTAATTTTTGATCGCGTACTCACTACCCAACACCGAAACACGCGTTTCATTTTTATCACCGTAAGGGAAGAGTTAAAGTTGATAAAATAATTAAAATTACTGAACATCGTTACAAGGTTGTGTTGGGGCAAATTTGTGAGCTGTCACAGGACTCATCCTAGAATTTCCGAACTATAATAAAGGAGAGCACAAAGTTAGTAGCTATTTCTAAATATTGTGATATTCTGGCGAATATTACATATACCAGTTTCCCGATGAGGTAATAAGATGGAATTTTTGTTCTGATAAGTTTATGCATGAATATCTAATATAGAAATCGTATATGTTTAATGTCAATAAATTTAAAAGCTTTCATAAAAAAATACAATAATATACATCATCATCATAAACATTATCATTCCCTTCTGCTTTGAGGTCGACATTAAAACTTTTGCCTCCACTCAGTCTAGTTTTTGCCACTTGAACCCGTCAGGGTGTACTCTTTTTAAGTAAAGATGTTAAATACCTGCACATAAATGAGTAACTCGATAATTAACTAGTTATTGTCTAATCGGTTTTATTTTTGTCTGTAAAAAATTACTTTAATTCAAAACACTAGTGGAACATAAACGTTCTACCTCTAGGTAAGATTTTATTGCACAAAAAAAAAACACTTGTTATTTTGAATTCATTTTATCCCGTCAATTAGTGTTGTTTATTCGTACTAGACAGAAATACAGAGACACCAACGATATAGATTGTGATACTTTGTATTGCGCCGCAGGAGGTAACAATTACGCATCTGACGAGATAAAAATAATATAAAAAACAAACACTAGCTGAGACCCCATCGTAGAGATGTCTAGACACAATAAAATAACTCCACTGTCAATTAGCGGCAGGCACGCGCTGCGGATCGTCATACTTTGTCACTACGTGTAGAAGTGCAGTGACACTATCCTTTCGTTGTCACTACTCTAGCACATGCAATCAAGGATACTACTAAACTGCACGAAAATTGACAAGTATGACGTAATAAGAAATGTAATTATAAAGGATGAATTCAAGTTAAAAGCTCTTAATTAGGGAGAAAAAAAACATATTGAGGTGGTTTGGACATGTTGATATATGTATGATACGGTAGGCGTATGATACGGTAGGCGTCGTCGTTGCTAGATCTCGTCTCGTAGTCGAGGATCTCCTCGCCATTCCAAGGTCAATTGAGCTGGAAAGCGAAGCTGTGTCGAGGAGTTTTTTTTTCTCTCTCCTTTAATTAAGTGGGCCATTGCACACCTATAAACTTACCGGTCACACCGCTGTACTGGATCCGATGGCACAGCGTGAGTGTAAGTGAGACGATCGAAGTTCGCCGGTATATCTTCTTATATTTTTTTTCTCCTTTTTCCTGGCACTGTCTCAACTCATTGCCTAGGCTGTTGGGGTCGGCTCTTCTCGTTCTCAGGCTGTATATTCTTCGGTTCTGGGTCTCGCTTTCATCTAGGCCGTTTCTCTGCAAGATTTTGGAACATTGAGTCATCCAGGAGTTCTTTGGTCTTCCTCTGGACGGCTGTCGAGGAAGATCCACAGACATTGCCTGATTTACAGTATGGTCTGGTGGACTCTGTCTTATGTGCCCGTACCATATCAGCTGATGCAGACATGGTGATGAGTGTGGCCGAGAGATAACATTTTCTTCGGTTCCAGTTATCTAGCCGTCGGGATGAGAACCACTAGAGTAGGCAAGTAACTCATAGTTGGTCATCGTAAATGGGGAAAATACTACCTAAGATTTACAGCCATCAACGCTCGTACACGTCTCTCTCTCTCTCTCTCTCTCTCTCTCTCTCTCTCTCTCTCTCTCTCTCTCTCTCTCCCTGGCTCCATCCCAACTCATTGTCTGCGAAGACTGTTGGAGTCAGTTCTCCTCGTCCTCAGGTTGTATGCTCTTCTGTCCCGCACTACATCCCCCAGGCCGTGCCTCTGCATCAGGTTATCTTTTTGCACAACCCATGAATTTTTTGGTCTTCCTCTGGTTGTTATTCGAGGAAGATCCATGGAGATTGCCTGGTTCACAATGTGATCGGGTGCTCTGCGTCCAACGTGCCTATACCATCTCAATCGCCTCTCCTCCATCTTGCTGTTGATGTCTGTAACACCCAGGCTTCTAGGAACGCTCGTACACGTCTAAGGCATTAATGTATTTAACCGGACTGAAACCCCTTTTTTCTTTTCTATACCTGTATACATCTCGTTTGTATACCATCGGGGATTGAACAGGATATTTCCTGGTGGAAGGTCGTCTTATCAACTGTGTCACGGAGGTGGTCTTTCAAGAGTAATTATACATCGAACACTGATACGGTGAATAAATTATAATAGGATTGCTTACCTGTGTGTGTGCTCCTTTCGATTATAATTTTGTCTGAATCATCTTCATGTTTTTAATGTTTATACTTCGTAGCATCTTGTGTTTTGTATTGATGCGCACTATAAATTCAAAATTTCAAAAAGCTCAATTTCACCTGACGAGGAATACACGGAGATGTTTGAAAGTGGTAGTGAACTCAAATAAAACAGTGCTGAATACAACATTTAAAAATAAGTGCTGTATTTATTTCATTAAAAAATAATTAAACATGACACCACAAAGTGAAACAAACGTATTTTCTAAGATTCAAGAAATCAAAATTCAGGTTTTTTTTTATGGTTGAAATTGACCATACATTGAAAAAAGTGTTTATTTTTTAGAAATGTTTTTTTAATTTTTTTTATTAAACAAAGTAAAATATTGTACAAACATTTGTCAAGGCTATACCTATATACAAATAATTTATTACTTAACTAATCTTAATTATATGTTATCATTTATGCACTTACTTAATCTTATTTTCCTACATATCATTTTATTTTATTTATTCAATCTTAATATATGAGATCTTAGAAATAATTAACACCTACATACTACTTATAACTAGATAACAATTCTTACACTAATTATTCAGCAAAAACAAGTCCACTCGTTCAGGCTACTTGTATTCCATCACATTCACTCAGACCTTGGTCGTCCCAGCTAATACTGTAGGTGGACTAGTCAGGCAACAGATAATGCTTCGGGAGCTTGTGCTTATAACGGAAGGGTAGGTCGGATTTACTCTCGTACGCCCCCAGGGTAGCGACTAAGGGATTGCTGTGATTTTGTTGGCTTTTATAGAACTTCACGGTCCAAGCGAGGGTGTGGTGCTGTAGGGGTTCTTCTCGCTGTTCGGCGTTTTAGTAATGTATGATATGCTAAGTAACAAGGCGCCACATATTCGTTTCCTGGCGAATTAAATTTACTTTTCGACCGTATTAAAATAATACACATCTCAAATAATATTTTTCTGTTACTCTATCATAAAGTTATTTATCACAGATTATTTTAGCACTTCCAAGCAACACAAAGTATATATCTGCTTAACTAAAGGCTGCAACAGATTAAAAATGCTGATCGCCATCGGAATCGCCATTTGAGTAAATTTTATCAAGTCTGTATGTTTGATAATAACCTGAAGCTTTAATTATAATAAGGCATAACTTTACTCTTTAGAAACCGTAACTAAAAAATCAATTTTAACTTCAACAATAAATGTATGTCTAAAATAACTGAAAATTATAAGTGATGCATGCAAAAATCATTATTCCAACCATCTTTTCGACAAATATATAAATTAAAAAAACATAATTTAAAAAAAGAAACCTCAGATATTTTTACGGTGTGGCGTAAAAAAGAATAACACAAAACCGGTAGCTGAAAGTAATAAATTATTGCGAGAGGTGCCCGGTGTACCCAGTAGCCACTTTTTCTGTATATATTTTTTTTAATATCTCGTTTCGTTAGAACTAACCGAATCAAATCATAATCTGTGACTGCATGAATATATTGGGTGTTAACATAAGTTGTGTCCATTTTTTTTTTCAATTTAAAAATGAGCACCAAAAATAAAACATTATGGTAAATGTTAAACGTCAATCGAAAGGAAATTTTCTGCTTTACAAGACATTGTGTGTGCTTTTACGTTACAGGTATTATTTTATTTGATTATAAGCCTTCAAAATGGAATATCAAGTAGACGAAAGTGAGCATTTTCGACACCTCCTTCTGTTCGCGTTCAATCGAGGGAATAAAGCTGCCAATGCTGCTCGCGATATTTGCGAAGTGTACGGTGAAGATGCTATGAATTAAAGGACAGCTCGTCGATGGTTTTTGCGTTTCAAAGACGATAATTTCGACCTGAAAGACATGGAGCGTTCCGGACGACCAGTGGACTTTGATGAGGACCGCTTAGACCATATTATTCATGAAATCCAGAAGTTCAGCGCTTTTGTTCCATATGTTTTGAGTGAAAACAACAAAAATCAACGTTCGACAATTTCTGCTGGTTTGTTCGCGCGTCATCGAGCTACGCATGGCCACAAGCAAAGGTTCCTTTACTGCATCATTACTGGTGATGAAAAATGGTTTGAAAATGGTGATGAAAAAAAAATGATGATGAAAAATGTTTGAAGGGGATCTTCATGAATAATATGGTTAAAGCGGTCCTTCATCGAAGTCCACTGGTCGTTCGGAACGCTCCATGTCTTTCAGGTCGAAATTACCGTCGTTGAAACGCAAAAACCATCGACGAGCTGTCCTTTCATTGATGGAATCTTCACCGTACATACACTTCACAAATATCGCGAGCAGCTTTGGTAGCTTTATTCCCTCGATTGAACGCGAACAGAAAGAGGTGTCGAAAATGCTCACTTTCGTCTACTTGACATTCCATTTTGAAAGCTTCTAATCAAATAAAATAACACATGTAACGGAAAAGCAAACAAAATATC